>WNWK01014184.1:0-52404 GCA_009830355.1 Cherax destructor | reverse complement strand
CGCCAGTGAACCAGACTCACCTGTCGATAACCCCACACCTGTGACTTGCTGGTTTTGCTCAGGAGTTCTGTCTCTCCCATTTTGTAGAAACCTCAATGGTGACCTACGATTAACAGCTCCTGTAGAGGGAGAAACACTAGACTGATATGCCATAGTTTCAGTTTGTATTTTACTCCTTATAATATCACGCAGCTGAGCAGCAGTAAGGGTACGCTGGTATTCAACACCAATAGAACGAGCGATACGCCAACAACGCTGTAGAGAGAGTTTAGGCAACTTTAGCAGAGTTAACTCAGACACTAACCGTCTGACTCGAATAGGTGGCATTAACCCCCAGGAAAATAAGGTTGCATTATATGTTTATCAATTAAGAAAGGATAAAGATGGTTCGTTCGTATCCATGTGTCGTAAGGGGGATAAGAAATATAAGGATATTATGTGCGCGCTAATGTTGAATGAATCCCATTTGGTTTTAATCAAAGATTTTGACGGATACGTTAGAAATATAATGAACGAACATGGTGAAGTAAAGAAACATTGTCACAGATGTTTGATGAAGTTAAATACCCAGGAAGAGTTAGATATCCACGAAGAAGGATGTAAAATCAATCAGACTCTCGTATTCAAACCAGAAGGCACAACTGTACATTTTAAAAATTTTAGTCATACTCATTTCAGTGAATACATCGGTGTTTTTTATTTCGAATTTGCGTTAGATACCACTCTCCCCGCGGGTTAGATACCACTCTCCCCGCGGGTTAGATACCACTCTCCCCGCGGGTTAGATACCACTCTCCCCGCGGGTAAAATTGAATCTCGACATAAAGCCATTGCATACTGTTATATTATAATTGATCGCAGAGGTGAAGTAGTGTGTATGAAGAATTATAAGGGTGAAGATGCTGTTAATCATTTTATTTTAAATGTCAATGGGGATTGGTCTAAGATAAAGTTTAAAAGAGAATATTATGTAATCCATATGACGGAGGAGGATAATGCCAGATATGATGCACAGACAACTTGTGAATTATGTGATACTACCTTCAAAGATACTAAATCAAAACATAGACATCATGATCATACTTTAAAATTTAATAATTATATTGGCGCGTACTGCGATCGTTGTAATATGCAATGTAAAGATAAGACGAATAGATTATTATTATTTTGTCATAACATGTCGTATGATTTAGGAATAATTTTAAAGGAATTGCAAGTCGATACGAAAGAAATTGAACTTCATTCGAAACAAGGCCTTAAATTCTTGAAAGTGGATATAGGTCAGCTTAGGTTCCAAGATTCCTTGAGTTTAATGAACGGGTCTCTGTCCAGTTTAGCCGATCAACATATTAAAGCTGGTAAATCACTGAAATATACAGAGTCTATTCTGAAAGATGCGCCTAAGGATGTCTTACCATTATTATGTAAAGGAAAACAAGTCTTGTGCTATGATTATATAGACAATTTAAAGAAACTCAACGATACAAAATTACCGAATAAAGAACATTTTTTTAATTCTCTGAGAAATAGCGCTATTAGTCAGGAGGATTATGATCATGCAGTGAAAGTATTTGAGTTGGGGAAATGTAAGACGTTAGGAGATTATTTGATGATGTATCTCAAGACAGACGTTGGATTGTTAGCCGATGTCTTCATGGAGTGGCGTAAAACACTCAAAGATATATACAAACTCGATGTGAGTAATTATATAAGTTTACCTTCATTCAGTTGGGATGCATTCCTCTTAAAAACGAATGTGAAATTGGATATGATATATTCCCATCAATTATATGATCTGATTAAAAGGAATCTCAGAGGGGGGTTCACATGTGCAGTTAATCAGTATACTAAAGCTGATAATCCTTTAATTAATCCTAATTTTGATGTCGAGAGTGGAATGGGTACACATATTTTATATCTAGATTTTAATTCTTTGTACGCCAGTGCTATGGTAGAAGCTCTCCCTCAGAACGGCATAAGAAAATTATCGATTGAGGAGCAGAATGCTTTCCTGGATGTGGGGTTAAGTAATGTTTCGTGTGAGGGTGAAAAGGGGTATTGGATAGAATGTGATACCAAACCTGTGAATCCCGAGGTAGCTAGACGCACAGATGAACTCCCCTTGATATTGTCACACATGAATATATCAGAAGAAATGTTATCGCCTTATTGTGAATCGGTTTTAAGAAATGAAGGTAGAAAAATCCCCAAATCTAATTCGAAATTAGTGGCAAGCCATTTACCACAGAAAAATTATTTGATCAGTCTAGAATTGCTTCAGTTATTAATGGAACTTGGATTAGAAATTGAAAAGGTGCATGCAATATATGAATATAATCAATCAAAATATTTAGAACCCTTCATATCAACTAATATCGCGCAGAGAACAGCTACTCAATGTCCCATCAAGTCAAAAGCCTTCAAATTAACTAATAACGCCATTTATGGTAAGTCACTGCTTAACATTACAAAGTATGCTGAAACTTATAGATATATCAATAATCAGAAAGGATTTATTAAAGCTGCCAAAGATCCTTTCCTTAAAAATATCACACACTTGAACCAAGATAGAGTGATTTGTACATTCAACAAAGCGAAGTTACAAGTCGACCAACCTCTTTATCTCGGTTTTCAAATTCTCGAGATTGCCAAAAATAAATTATACCATTTTTGGTACAAAGTTTTAAAACAACATTATGGTGAAGATGTAAAACTTTTGTATACAGATACTGATTCCTATATTTTTAGTTTGAAATGTAAAGATTTGTATGCTGAATTAAAAGAGAACCTTTGTTAGGATACATGGATTTTTCAAATTTCAGTCCTAATCATCCCTTATATGATAATAGTAGGAAAGGAGAATTAGGTTTATTGAAATCTGAAATGTGTGATTATAATATTAGTGAATTAGTAGCTCTGAAAGCTAAAATGTATTCTGTAAAGATTGCTGGAAGATCAAATACTGTCAGCAGAGCCAAGGGTATTCCATCTCATTTCATGCCACTATTAACTCATGAAAGATATAAGAATGTTTTGAAAAATGTAGATAAGGAATTATTTACCTGTAAATCTATAAGTAACGTAAAAGGTGAAATATGTACAGTAAAGATTAAAAAGAGAGGCTTGTCAGCCTTTGATGATAAAAGGTATCACTTGGATACCAAGAAATCCTTGGCTTATGGACACCCTGATATTCCACCATCTAAACGTAGGAGAATAGAGTGATCCCCCTGTGTTGGGGGGTGAGGGGTTGGGGTTGGGGGGTTGGGGGTGGGGGTTGTGGGGTTGGGGTGGGGGTGATGTGACCACCGCTATTTTGCGTTCTACAGGGACTTTCTACACTACTACTTTCTTTGTACTTAACAAATCCCCCGGCATGATAGTGGCTTTCTTTGTACTTAACAAATGCCCCAGCATGATAGTGACTTTCTTTGTACTTAACAAATGCCCTGGCATGATAGTGACTTTCTTTGTACTTAACAAATGCCCCGGCATGATAGTGACTTTCTTTGTACTTAACAAATGCCCGGCATGATAGTGACTTTCTTTGTACTTAACAAACCAAAATTGTAATTACACATTGTAACTTTTACAAAGAAATAAAATCTTTATTCTTTACTAATATTACAATCATCTTTGTTACTACTTGTACTGTCACTATCTTCACTACTACTATAACTACTATTACAGTCACTAGCATTACTACAGCTACTGTCACTATGTTCACTATTACAATCTTTATTACTACTATTTCTCTATCTTCACTACTTCTACTGTTACAATCATCTTCACTATTTCTACTGTTACTATCGTCTTCACTATTACTACTGTCACTATTGTCTTCACTATTACTATTGTCACTATTGTCTTCACTATTACTATTGTCACTAATGTCTTCCCTATTACTACTGTCACTGTCATTTTCAATACTACTACACCTGTCACTATCATTTTTACTAGTACTACACCCGTCATTATCATCTTTACTACTACTACACCTATCACTATCATCTTCACTACACATATCACTATCATCTTCACTACTACTACACCTGTCACTATCATCTTCATTTCTATTTCTGCTGTCATTATCATCTATCACTATCATCTTCACTACTACTACTGTACCTGTCAATATAATAATTTTCACTACTATTGCACCTATCACCATCGTCACTACTACTAGTGCATCTGTCACTATCATTTTCACTGCTACACCTGTCACTATCGTCTTCATTATTGCTACTATCACAATAATCACATTCGTCGGTTTTCACTATCATTGACAATAACACTGTCATCACTATTGGTACAATCACAAATATTCTCACTACCCTTATTAACCTTCCTTTCACTGTCACTATATTTCACCATATTACACTATTATCTCGTATATTTAGCTGAGCGTATGTCCCTAAATTATGTATAATCGTGTATATTAAGTTCAACCTCTGTAACTTTGTATTTACACATTGTATTCCTGAAAGTTATCTGTGGATTACTGTGAGTTTTAACCTCACTATATTACACTATTATCTAGTATATATTTAACTAAATATACAGCACTATATTGTGAATAATCTATAGCAAGTTCAAACTCACAAAGTCCTCTGTGAGTTATTGTGAATTCTAATATCACTATATTACACTATCTTGTCTATTTAACTTAGGTCAAGGAGTGAGCAAAATATAAAAGTATATTGAACATTTAGATCAAAGTTTCAATAAGAATTTTCAAAATGGAAGGCCACCGACTCCCTAATGGACATGTGGTTTTCACAACTGTGGTGCGAATCCTACAGTGGATTCTTGGTATAAAGGATCCACTTAACACTATTCCTGTATACTGTTCAACCATTTGTTTCGTAATCAACATAGTTTTGTTTTTCATTACGTTGGGTTACGAATTAGATGGGGAAAGTGATATTGTGTGTTACTCTCAAGGCAGCAGCTTCAAGACGCGTGTTGAAGATAGCAATGTTATCAACATCTGCAGGACCCACTACCGAGTTAGAAGCGCAGGAGGTGACCTTAATAGTTACTCTCCTGTGTTATCTTTCATGAAAGAGAGGATTATCGTGGTGTCTATACTAAATCTCATTCCAATTGTGCTCAAATTATTTTTAGAGCATAAACCTATCAAAGCATTCCTACAGGACCCTGGAAAAACGGACGAAGAAATACAGAAGAATACTAAAACATACTGGAACAATTATGCTGGTTCCCACGGAGGGTTACTCAGGACAAGATTCATCATTGCCATATTTTGTATTATGGTGCCCATCACCCAAATGTATATTATGGACCTAGCTACAAATGGAAGATTCCTCCGCATCCCAACTTTTTATCCATTCACCAGGGAGGAAAACACTTTTACTGACTTAGCCAGGTACTCAACAGGCAATCAAAATACCAAAGATTCAAACGAAAATGAATTGGGAAACATGTTGCCTGTGACCGCATTATGCTCAATAACTCCCAATATGGCTTTATCTATCCTCAACACTGAGAACTATGGTTGTCGTTACCCTCACAACCAAAGTTATGAGGCAATACTGTATGTTCAGTTTGTCATATATGGTGTAAACGCATTCATCAGTGTTTTTTGTGTTTTATATTATACACTGGCATTGTTACCCTGCCAGGGTCGTGCCAGAGTGCCATTGTCACCTTACTTTCAAAACTCAACAAAACAGATCTTAAAAACATATTCTGAAGACGAACTCTGGGTGCTGGGTCACCTGAAGACCGTAGCAGGTCACAACACCTTGGTGACCTGCTTCAACCAAATGTTGAAGTTCCTTGAAGAAAATTCACCTCAGGAGGAAGAACTTCTGGCCATTGTGACCGTGTGAAGAGTTGAAACTCTTGATAAATGAGCAACTCAGAAAAGAAAACAATTATTATTTTTATTATTCTTATTATTTCTTTATTATTTGTATTATTTTTATGATTTTGTTAATGAAATTTATGTTCAGTGAGGAAAACAAAGATGACAATATTAATGACTGTGAGCATTGTAGTGATGATGATAGTGATAGTATCAGTAATGATGGTGAGGTTAATTGTGACTGTTGTAGTGATGATAATAGTGATAGTATCAGTAATGATGGTGAGGTTAATTGTGACTGTTGTAGTGATGATGATAGTGATAGTATCAGTAATGATGGTGAGGTTAATTGTGACTGTTGTAGTGATGATAATAGTGATAGTATCAGTAATGATGACGTTAATTGTGATTGTTGTAGTGATGATGATAGTGATAGTATCAGTAATGATGGTGACGTTAATTGTGATTGTTGTAGTGATGATGATAGTGATAGTATCAGTAATGATGACGTTAATTGTGATTGTTGTAGTGATGATGATAGTGATAGTATCAGTAATGATGGTGAGGTTAATTGTGATTGTTGTAGTGATGATGATAGTGATAGTATCAGTAATGGTGAGGTTAATTGTGATTGTTGTAGTGATGATGATAGTGATAGTATCAGTAATGGTGAGGTTAATTGTGACTGTTGTAGTGATGATGATAGTGATAGTATCAGTAATGGTGACGTTAATTGTGATTGTTGTAGTGATGATGATAGTGATAGTATCAGTAATGGTGAGGTTAATTGTGATTGTTGTAGTGATGATGATAGTGATAGTATCAGTAATGGTGACGTTAATTGTGATTGTTGTAGTGATGATGATAGTGATAGTATCAGTAATGGTGAGGTTAATTGTGACTGTTGTAGTGATGATGATAGTGATAGTATAAGTAATATTGTGGTTAATTGTGACTGTTGTAGTGATGATGATAGTGATAGTATCAGTAATGGTGAGGTTAATTGTGATTGTTGTAGTGATGATGATAGTGATAGTATCAGTAATGATGACGTTAATTGTGATTGTTGTAGTGATGATGATAGTGATAGTATCAGTAATGGTGACGTTAATTGTGACTGTTGTAGTGATGATGATAGTGATAGTATCAGTAGTGATGGTGAGGTTAATTGTGACTGTTGTAGTGATGATGATAGTGATAGTATCAGTAATGATGGTGAGGTTAATTGTGACTGTTGTAGTGATGATGATAGTGATAGTATCAGTAATGATGGTGAGGTTAATTGTGACTGTTGTAGTGATGATGATAGTGATAGTATCAGTAATTATGGTGAGGGTAATTGTGAATGTTGTAGTGATGATGATAGTGATAGTATCAATAATGATGGTGAGGTTAATTGTGACTGTTGTAGTGATGATGATAGTGATAGTATCTGTAATGATGGTGAGGTTAATTGTGACTGTTGTAGTGATGATGATAGTGATAGTATCAGTAATTATGGTGAGGGTAATTGTGAATGTTGTAGTGATGATGATAGTGATAGTATCAATAATGATGGTGAGGTTAATTGTGACTGTTGTAGTGATGATGATAGTGATAGTATCAATAATGATGGTGAGGTTAATTGTGACTGTTGTAGTGATGATGATAGTGATAGTATCAGTAATGGTGACGTTAATTGTGACTGTTGTAGTGATGATGGTGAGATTAATTTTGATTATTGTAGTGATGATGAGGTTAATTGTGACTTTTGTAGTGATGATGATATTAATTGTAACTGTTGTAGTAATGGTGACAGTGATAGTATCAGTAATGATGGTGAGGTTAATTGTCAGCAGGAAACAGTGCCAGAACAACTCAGGAGATTCTCTGGAGTTGTTCTGGCACTCGGGCTGTGGCCTGAATGCCAGGCAAGGCTCAATTGGAGTTGACTCACCGTGCCCTTGTCATACGGCTGCAAACAGTGCTCCACTTGATGCAAAGACAGACGGCTCACCTCGCCCTTGCCATAGGGCTGTAAGTGGTACTCCACTTGACCTGCAGAAGACTCACCGTGCCTTTGTTATAGGGCTGCTCCCGCCATAGAGCTGTAAAGTGTACACCACTTAACATGAATACTCACCATGCCCCTGCCATAGGGCTGTGAACGATACATGATTTGTATCAACTCTGACACTCCTAGAGTCACTGCAGGATCATCACATGGAGACAACCCGGGCCAGGACCCGTAGTGTGTATGAAAACCCAAGTAGTGTGTATGAAGGATGAAGTAGTGTGTATGAAAGAGGAAGTAGTGTGTATGAAGGATGAAGTAGTGTGTATGAAAGAGGAAGTAGTGTGTATGAAAGAGGAAGTAGTGTGTATGAAAGAGGAAGTAGTGTGTATGAAAGAGGAAGTAGTGTGTATGAAAGAGGAAGTAGTGTACATGAAAGAGGAATTAGAGTGTATGAAATGGCCATTTTCCATAGGACACCACACATAAAAATAGTCCTGTAATTTTGCCTTTGATCAGAGGTCGTGGAGCTGGGGTAAGTGGAGGCAATACCAATTTCGACCTGTGAATTTTTCTATCGTCCGATTTCTTTCATTTTTGGTGTACGTGAAGACGTGATCATGAAACTTATTCTCTGTAAGTTTCAATAAGATAGCCCAAAAAAACAACTGAAAAAAAATATTTACTGAAAATTCCATTTTTAAATAACCCTCGCTTAAATGGCACAACGAAAGGTGGATTTGGGACTTGGTACTCATAAAACAATACTAGTGCGATGTTCTCGCTGGCGGTAATAGTATAATTATCTTTAGTTATTCTACAAAAGAAATAAAGTTTCTAAGTTTTTTTACATTTGCAAAATATCTTGCTCTTTACTTCCACACAAATCCCAAAATATTTGGAATATTTCCAATATCGTCAGTCAAATTGTAGAACAATCATTGTTTTATGATTCTTGTCAATATTATTGCATTTACATGTACTTCAATAATAAATGGTGTACTTCATAAAATAAGTCAATAACTTACTTCCGAGATAATCGCCTGAAACGCCCAGCCGGCCTCCTGTCTCAGGATTTTTTTTTTTTTTTTTTCAGAGAAAATCGCGTGTCTTTCAGTGTTACTGGTGATCTAGTGCAGTTAGCCTCTCCAAAACACCGTTTTCTCTTACTCAAGACCAAAGAACACTATATATGAAGGAGGGGAAATGATTTATATGCAATATGGCTGGAAGACACTCACCATATTATGGCCTATTTCATTAATTCTTGTGTATATATCATGTTTATATGTCATTTATAGTGTTTATTATGTCATATTAGATCAATTCTGATAGATAAATAAGCCGTAGTAGTGCAGTCCTTGCACAAAAGACCGGTAGCAAGTACAACGCAGTTGCATTTGCTAGCCGAGTCCTTACTAAAGCTGAACGTAATTATACAGTTACTGAGCAAGAAGCTTTAGCTATAGTATGGTCTTTAAAGCACTTCCGAGATATCATTTATCAGTACACTGTTCATGTCTTAACAGATCATACCCCATTGATACCCTTATTCCAGAATAAACAACCCACTGGAAGACTTGCCAGATGGTCCTTGACTATCCAAGAGTTCAACCCCACCTTTGAACATTTGCCTGGCAAATCCAATGTAGTTGCTGATGCTTTATGGCGTCATGTCAGTGTAGTAACTGCTGATCCTCCATTTAGTGCTGAGGATGTAAAGACTGCTCAAAGAACAGATCCCATGTGGTCTTATGTGATTCGATTCCTGCTCCAGGAAGATCTTATTCTCTCTGTGAAGCCACCAGCACCCATCAGTGACTTTGTTATGAACCAAGAATTACTGTATCGCACTACCGAGCTGGGTAATCCTAGTAGAAGAGTATACCAGTTAGTAATTCCACAGTCACTAGTGAAAGTAGCCTTGCAGCTAGTTCACGATGTACCAGGTGTTGCACATCCTGGTATGGATCGTTCCGTGAAACAAGCCAGGTTGAAATACTTTTGGCCTCGTATGTTCACTGATATTACTGAGTATGTTAAGAAATGTAGTGTCTGTATGAAACATAAAGGTAATGTTACTGGTCCTAATCCAATCCAAATCTTTCCTACTACTAGTGAGCCGTGGAAAAGAGTTGCACTAGATCTGTTGACTAATTTCCAATGTTCCCTCAGTGGAAACAAACATCTGTGTGTGATGGGCGATCATTTTACCGTGGCCTGATCGCTAAAGCTCTCGCTTCACACGGCGAGGGTCTGCGTTCGATTCCCAGCCCGGGTAGAAACATTGGGCGTGTTTCTTTACACCGGTTGTCTATGTTCACCCATCAGTAAAATGGGTACCTGGGAGTTAGTCGACTGGTGTGGGTCGCATCCTGGGACAAGGACCTAATTTGCCCGAAATGCTCTGCATAACAAGGGACTTTCTATATAGTAGTATGTCATTGATGTCAGCTAGGCCTGTATACCTTGTACATGTACTTGTAGTAAATAAAGATATTATTATTATTATTATTATTATTATTATTATTATTATTAATGCCTATTGCAGATAAGACTGCTGAGACAGTAGCAAAAGCGTTCTAGGAACGTATAATCTGCAGACATACCACTCCTAAGTCCCTTATAATAGATAATGGAGGTGAATTTTGTAATGAGATCCTAGAAAACTTGTGTACACTATACAAGATTACAAAATCCACCATTGTTCCACACCATCCTGCCAGTAATGGGTTAGCAGAGAGAACGAATAAGAAAGTCCTTGACGTCTTGAGAGCTACCATCAATCCCAATAGTGTAACCTGGGATGAAGTCATTCCTTATGTTCAATGTGCAATAAATTCTGCTTTTAACGCTTCTATAGGTAATACCCCTCATTATGCATTGTACGGTGTCGATAAGTGTTTGCCTTATGAGCTGTTATATTCCAATCCGAAACCGACTTACAATCCAGACGATTTCTTAGCAGTCCGTACCAGTCAAGCTCAGAGTGTTTTCAGACGAATTCGAGAAACACTTCATAAGTCAACAGCAGAATTTACTAGAGTAACTAATACTCGAGCCAAACCGACTAAAGTTCAAGTGGGTTCCAGAGTCATATTGTTTAATTTTAACAAAACTTCAGCAATGCCAAAACTTGATCAAAAGTTTGTCGGTCCTTATAGAGTAGTCGAACATATTAATGGCAATAAGTATAAAGTTAGAGAAATTAGTACGGGTCAGTTTAAAGAATCGCATTTAGATCATATGAAGTTAGTATGCGATGATGACGAAGTCCCTGACAACCCTGACAATCAGACAAGTGAGACAGAATCTGATAATTCTCCTGTTGCTGTTCCCTCTACCTCTAATGATAAGTCAGATCAACCTGAATGTCGTTATTCCCTACGTATACGACAAGTGTTGAGAAATCCTCAAGTATCATTTGTGGATACCAGTGTAGATCCCCCTAAATCAGAAAGTGAGTTACCTATTGTAACAGAGTTTGATCCACCCAGAGATGATAATCATACAGCCTATATCAATCTCATTCTAGCAGAGTTGGGGTTAAATGTAAATAACCTGTATAGATAAATAATGTAGTAAGTGTTCAACTGTGTGTTATAATATCTACTTATTATTATTAAAAAAAAAATTTAATGTGTTCACGTTCTCTCCGAGTTCTGAGAATTAACAGTATAGATTTGATTGCACCAGATCTACCTTGTCTGTTAATCACTACCTTCTTGTAAATATATTTCCTCAGAATTCGTAGATCACGTGAAGACAGTTTCAATTGAACAATTTTTTTTTATCTCTTTTATCATGACTTTCTAGAAATGAGCTCATTTAATTAATTCCTATGTATCATGATATATCATATAGTAATGTAGATTGTTTCCGTCACGATAATATCCATGTGAAGTATAATGTTCAACTGTTGTGTACTTTGACATTGTATAGAATCAGCTGAGAGTCGTACGCCTGTTGTCCTTAGTCTGTATAGATGTATGTCGAGACGACATACATAACATGACCGAGCTGTACGGTTCGTATTTCTAACGGTTATACCATAGCTGTCCACGTGATCACCAAGTGATCTTTCGTTAGCCAATCATAGGCCTCCCTCTTTTGAACGCGAGGACTGCCCGCTCCCCAGTGAGCCAGTTCCACCCTGATAGGCAGTGTAGACGGACGTAGGCCTAAGACTCTTGGCTCCCATATATCTAATGCCTCCAATAAACGCTACCATACCAAGCTCATCTTTAATATATTATCAAATTTATGCAAGAACCCCCACAACAAAATCAACCTTCTTGGTTATCAACCTTCTTGGTTATCAACCTTCTTTGTTATCAACCTTCTTGGTTATCAACCTTCTTAGTTATCAACCTTCTTAGTTATCAACCTTCTTAGTTATCAAACTTCTTAGTTATCAACCTTCTTAAAGCATATATCATTATTAATATTTTGAAGGCAATGGGAAGAATTATTCTTTAGTTACTGAATATCAAGGAATATCACTATTTTATTAATTAAAAATGACAAATAAAGACTCAGGCCACCAAATAACAGCATGAATCTTGAGTCTAAGATACCACAGCAGCGGTGCAAATTTCAAAAAAATCAGACGAGTCATTCTCCAGTTATGGCATTGATTCCAATGACTTAAAGTTTGTTTTACTATTTTACTACATTATGAAAACTACGAACACGTAAAAAAGGCTGAATGATCACTATATTCTGACTGTAAGATACATCAACCATTAAATATTAAAACCAAATTATATTTAACATGATTTTAAGGGCATAAAATAATCACTTTATTTCACTCATAAAATGTAAATCCATGCCTAAAAGTTTTAATTTCACCCTCCGCCGCCATCGTATTTAGCAGACATCTTTTTTTGAAAGTTTGAAGCTGTATTACTGAGGGTTCTGAAAGTTATCAGCCATTGCAGGATGTTGGTAATAAGTTCAACAACTTTGGTCAGAGGTCAGTCGCACATGCCAGTTCTTCCAAGAATGTGGCCAAGTGCCCCGGCACAACTGAAGCAATCACCCATATACACAAATGTATATGGGTGACTGCACTATCCAAGAGAGGTGTCCCCATATTCCATAACTACATGGCCCTGTGCCTCAGTGCAAGCTGCTGGAATTATGCAGATAATGCATTTAAATATTATCTTCGAAGGTTCGAAGGGAAGCAGAAGACTTTCATAAATCGTTATATGGATACTGATACCCAAATTTCTTCAATAAAAATGGTAAATTAGGAAATAGACAGCCCAAATTAAAAAAATTTCGGAGAGACTATAGAGGCAAATGTTCTAAAATACATAAGCACATTAAGCTTGAAGCCACTTAGAATGTTGCGCTGTGGATAGTTTGAAGCTGATGAGATGAGACACTCAGAAACTGTCACATGAAATAGAGTATTTTATTTAAAAAAAAAGAAACAAATTGGAATCTACTCTGAAGAAAACCAATCCAATATTTTCTCAAAAATAATATAAAAATACATTGGACCCCCGGTTATTGGCCATAATTCGTTCCAGAATGCTGTTCGAGTGCCGTTACCGAATGAATTTGTTCCCATAAAGAATAATGTAAATTTGATTATTCCGTTTAGACCCTCAAAATATACTTACACAAGCACTTACAAAAATATACTTACATAATTGTTCGAATTGGGAGCAGTACGAAATCCGGGGGTAAACTGTACTTCCAATTGAAACTGATCTGATGAAGCATTTTTTAGTTTTTTCAAAGGAAACAATCTCCTTAAGATCAGAGTAAGTGACATTAGTGAAGCCCACCAATAGTAAGGGTTTAAAACAGATCAAAAAAAGATTACTCCAGTATATGATCTGAATTTCATGATTCAAAGTTCTTTAACTATTTCGGAATAATTTAAAATTTGTACCTACTCGGAATAAGTCTTTGGCATTATGAAATATGTTCATATATATATATATATATATATATATATATATATATATATATATATATATATATATATATATATATATATATATATATATATATATATATAAGTGCCCCTAATGCCATGGCATGCCAGTGGCTCTCCTTGCATTACAGTTTTATAATTGTTTTATAATTGTAACTACCAATAACATTGTACACTTGTAACATGCATTGAAATAAAATTATTATTATTATTATTATTATTATTATTATTATTATTATATTATTATATTATATATATATATATATATATATATATATATATATATATATATATATATATATATATATATATATATATATATATATATATATATATATATATGTTCAACAAGGCTGTGAAGCAGCTGCCCATGCAGCACGAGTATACATCAAAGACATGTCCAATGAAAAAGCCTTGATCAAATTGGACTTTGCCAATGCTTTCAACTCAGTCAGAAGGGATGCTGCTCTCCAAGCAGTTTCTAGACACTTCCCTTCCCTCTATCCCTTCATAGAATCGTGTTGTAGTGTGACTTCTAAACTATTGTTTGGGGACCATGAAATTGACTCGTGTGAGGGTGTAACAGGGGGACCCTCTCGCCCCCTTTCTATTCTGTCTGGTCATCAAGGAAGTCACAGAAGCGCTCTCCAGTGAGCTCAATATCTGGTTCTTGGATGATGGTACCCTAGCTGGCACTACAGAACCTCTCCTAGAGGACATCAGGAAAATTAAAGACATGGGAGAGAGCCTGGGCCTATCTTTAAACCCCACCAAATGTGAAATAGTTTCTACCAATTGACAGATGATCCAGTACATTAGTGCTGTTTTACCAGGGGCACGAGCCATTGATCCAGCCAACAGCACTCTCCTCGGTGCTCCTCTTGGGCCCAATGCCATCGATCTGGTCCTAGAAAAAAAAATATCAGACCTCAGGACGATGGAAGGCAGGATGAAAGACATCGATACACATGATGCCTTCTACCTACTCACCAGGTGCCTGTCAATCACAAAACTTACCTACTTCCTGAGATGCTTCCCAGCCTTCAGCAGTCCGAAACTCAAGGAATATGACTCTCTCCTCAAGACCATGCTAGAGAGTGTATTGAATCTTTCCCTCGAAAATGGACAGTGGTTGCAAGCCTCACTTCCAGTCAGGCTTTTGGGGCTGGGAGTACGCAAATCCTCCCAGATTGCCCTACCAGCTTTCCTATCCTCTTCCATAGCATCAAATTAGCTAATAAAACAAATTCTTCCAGACAACTCTCAGTGATTCAGCAGGAATACAAGACCCTAGCTACGCCAGTGCCATCACTGAATGGGAGATTCTTGCTGCTCCAGCACCAAAACCTAGTGCAGAACTGGCCTACAAACAGTCAAGCTGGGATGGTCCCATCACTGAAAAGATGCTTGCCAACATGCTTAGGGCTTTAACATCAGACAGGGAGACTGCCCGTCTCCTAGCTGTGAGTGCACATCACTCTGGGGACTTCCTCCAAACAGTTCCCATTTCGGCAGTGGCTCTGTGCCTTGCTGCCCCAATTCACATGGAATATACGTGTATTTGCGGAGATACGCAAGACGACCAATATGGTCTAAACTGTTCCAAAACCAAGGGCTGGCATGCAAGACACAATGAAGCCAACGACATCATAAAGAGAACCCTTGCTTCAGCTGGATGCCCAGCCGAGAGAGAGCCCCGATCTCTAGCAGCCAACAATACCCACAACCCAGCAAACCGCCCCGAAGGGATCACCATCTATCCATGGAAGAATGGCAATCTTTTTAGCATGGGACTATACCTGTGTGTCGACACTGGCTGACTCCTACATCCTTCACAGTGTCGGGCAACAGGGAGGAGTACAAGATCGGCAAGTACAGGGTCATAAGCCAACAGTATCAATTTGTCCCAGTGGGATCAGAGAACTTCGGAGCATGGGGAAAAAATGCAACACGTTTCCATAAAGAACTGGGTTCCAGACTCATCGACACCACCAGGGAAACCCAAGGGCAGCCACTTTCATGTTCCAGCGCCTCAGTGTGGCCATCCAGAGGGGAAATGCATGCTGCATACTGGGCTCGCATCCGGCTTCGGAGGAGCTGGAGGAGATTCATAATCTTTGATATATTGTACCAATGTATTCATGTTCATGTTTGTGTTTTCTGTCAATGTATTTTATTTATAAATAAAGCACTTATATAATATATATAGGGGGTGGTAGGAGAAGAAAATATTCATACAGCTCCGGGGAGAACCTCGAGTTATATTTTTTTTTTTTTTTATATATATATATATATATATATATATATATATATATATATATATATATATATATATATATATATATATATATATATATATATATATATATATGCAAGACAACCACTATGAAAAAATAGAAGAATTCCAAGCGCTTTCGTGACTACTCACATTTTCAAGGAACTATAAACGGAAACATAACAAGAGGGCTTATATAAAGGGCAAGACTACACCTCACAGCCACATCACACTAACAAAGACAACACCTCACAGTAGCGTAACATCGCACGACTCTGTGAAAAGGAACATAAGAAAGGAGCTGAAACTCTTCCCAAGAATTAAGATTAGTCCAATTTATCATTAAATTCTTCCCAAATTTTATTAATTATAAATGAATCCAATTTATATAAACCAAAAGAAATATTCATATTATTTTCAAAACTGCTTTTAATGAAACATGATTCTATTATATTCCTCTCAACCATGGACTTGCTTGATACAACCTTCTCAGCATTTTGAAAATCAATTGGATGGTTAAAATCTCTCACATGAATAAATAGAGCATTAGAATCTTGTCCAGTTCTAATGCTATATTTATGTTGTTTTATTCTTAGTTCAAGACTTTTACCAGTTTGACCATAATAAACTTTATCGCATATTTTACAGGGAATCTTATAGACACATCCGTCAGCATTTTGGGGGGAATTTTTTATCAAAAGTCTTTTTACTGTATCAAGATTTTTAAATACAACTTTGATATTAAAATTCTTAAGAAAGGAAGGCATATCAACCAAGTTTTCATGGTAAGGGAGAACCAACATATTTTTGGTTGAATAAGGTTGGTTGTCCCTTTTTGGATTGTAAAAAGTATTTCTAGCTATTTTAAAAGATTTATCAGTTATGTTTCTTGGGTATTTTAAATCATTAGTTATTTCATAAATTTTAGAGCTTTTTCATCTATGAACTCTGGACTACAAATACGTAAAGCTCTCAAAAACATAGAAGAGAAAACCGACACTTTAACTCTATCTTGATGTGAAGAGTAATAGTGTACATAGGAACAATTATTTGTAGGTTTTCTGTAAATTTTAAATTTAAAGTCAGTGTTACCCTTAATAATAAACACATCTAGGAAGGGCAATAAGTTATTTACTTCAAATTCAACAGTAAAATTTATAGAATGAGCTAAGCTATATAATTTAACAAGGAAATGGTTTATGTCTACATTCTTAGGCATAAGGCACAAAATATCATCACCATATCTATACCACTTAGCTCTATTGGGAAGGATTGTGTTAAGCAATCTTGTTTCGAAAAATTCCATATATAAATTACTAAGAACAGGTGAAAGAGGATTTCCCATTGCCATACCAAACTTCTGAGTGTAAAACTCATCCTTAAATACAAATTTTGCATCAACAATACAATGTTTAATAAGTTTAATGATAGTAGGAACTGGCAATGGTAAATCGTAATTAACCAGTTCTTCAGATAAGAACTTTAGTAAATCATCAACTGGAACTTTTGTAAACAAGGAGGTAACATCAAAACTAACCATATTGAAATCATTTAAATCAGTCAAGGTGCTTAATTTATCAACTAAATCTAAGTTGTTTTTAACATTAAAATTAGAATTTTTTCCAACAATTGGGCTCAAAATATCAACAAGCCATTTAGAAAGTTTATAAGAAACTGAACCTATGGAGCTAATAATTGGTCTAACAGGATTACCAGGTTTGTGTGTTTTAATTAATCCATACATATAAGGTAAAGATGGATTAGTGGAAGTAAATTTTTAATTAATTTTTCTTTGCCCTTCAATAGATGTTTTATTGTTTTATTGAAATTGCTGTTAACAGTTGTCTTTGTTAGTGTGATGTGACTGTGAGGTGTATTCTGCCCCTTTATAAGCCTTCTTGTCATGTTTCCTTTTATAGTTCCTTGATAATGTGAGTAGTCACGAAAGCGCTTGGAATTCTTCTATTTTTTCATACTGGTTGTCTTGCATATTTTGATATCACCTGTTTGTTTACTGTGATCTTTTTGCATATATATATATATATATATATATATATATATATATATATATATATATATATATAAAAAATATCGAGACTACCTATAAATAATAACGATTTATACGTATACATGATAATATATATAATTATTAGAGCCATTTCAGAAATTACAGTTTATTATCTATATAACTATATATATATATATATATATATATATATATATATATATATATATTATATATATATATATATATATATATATATATATATATATATATATATATATATATATATATATACGTATATGCTAGAATTCGCAAGAGCAGGCGAAATATTCACAAACACTGATCTCTGGCCGACGGAGACTCGAACCTACGAACCTCATGACAAGGTACGCAGTGCTTGCCGACCGTACCACACTGGTCCAATACCTTGGCAGTGTGGTACGGTCGGCAAAGCACTGCGTACCTTGTCATGAGGTTCGTAGGTTCGAGTCTCGTCGACCAGATCAGTTTATATATATATATATATAAAATATATATATATATATATATATATATATATATATATATATATATATATATATATATATATATATATGCAAGACAACCACTATGAAAAATAGAGGAATTCCAAGCGCTTTCGTGACTACTCACATTATCAAGGAACTATAAAAGGAAACATGACAAGAAGGCTTATAAAGACATCATACTAAACAAACAAACAAATTTTATTTCATTGCAGATTACATGGGTATCGGTAGTTACAATGTAAATTGAGTGCAAGGAGAGCCACTGACATGCCATGGCAAAAGGGGCAGCTTATTCTAGTCCTTAAAAAATATGTACTTAATATTAAATAAATTTATTGAGTTTATTCTAGTTAAAAATTATTTTCAAAATTACAATATTATGAAATTTTACTGTTTAAATTATTATATAATGATATTAGATATTAGATTGTTACAGGTGTTAAGATTCTTGAATGATAATATGGAATTGAGATTATCTTAAGGAAAATAACATTGAGCATTTTTGACATTAACTTATAATATGAGTAGGGGTAACATAATAGTAACATATTATTAAAAATTGAGATTATCATATAGGAAAGTAACAATGAGCATTTTTCAAAGTAGTTTATAGTATGATCATTTAGTTTTGGGTGAGTAGGTGGTTTTTGAGTTGAGTCTTAAATTGATTTTCAGACAAGATTATTTTAATATTTACTGGTAATGAATTCCAGATTCTGGGGCCCTTTATGTGCATAGAATTTTTACATAGGTTGATATGAACACGGGGTATATCAAAAGTGATCTGTGTCTTGTGTTGTGGTCATGGGTCCTATTAAAGTTGGTGAGGAGAGTTTTGAGCAGAGGTTTATATTAGAGTGTAAAGTTTTATATATGTAGTAGGCACAAGAGTAAGTATGAATGTTCTTTACGGTGAGTAGTTTGAGACTTTTGAATATTGGTGGAGTATGCTGTCTAGAGTGGGAATTTGTTATCATTCTGACTGCGGCCTTTTGTTGTGTTATGAGTGGTCTAAGGTGATTTAACGTTGTTGATCCCCATGCACAGATTCCATAGGTGAGATACGGGTAGATAAGTGAATGATATAGTGCAAGGAGAGCTGATTGAGGTACATAATAGCGTATCTTTGATAATATGCCTACTGTCTTCGAGATTTTCTTGGAAATTTGTTGTATATGTGTTTGGAATTTAAGGCTACTGTCAAGGTGGATTCCAAACAAAGACAACACCTCAATGTAGCGTAACATCGCACGACTCTGTGAAGAGGAACATAAGAAAGGACCTAAAACTTTTCCCAAGAATTAAGATTAGTCCAATTTATCATTAAATTCTTCCCAAAGCACGCTAATAACAATTTTGTAATTAACCTATCAGATGAAATATTAGATAAAAATACAACTGCTGCTCTTGGTTTGGGTTAAGTTTTGCAACTTCAAAAAAACTTAATAATGTTGAAATTGCAAAAGCCTTTTGTAATTTAGAAAAATCCTCTGATTTATCCACTGATGAAATTAATATTAGTAAGGGAATGGTATATAGCTCAATGTTAAAACAAAATATTCCCAATTGCCCTCAAAGATTTTTTAAGTCTTATGATTCACTTTTGAATAACAAAAAATTGCGCCTTACTAAAGCAGATAAAATAAATGCAATAGTAATTATGAAAGAAACCGATTACCAAGATAAAATGAATAACCTCCTAGATGATTTTGAAACCTATTCTAAACTTAGAAAGAATCCCTTAGAAACTGTTAACAGCAATTTCAATAAAACAATAAAACATCTATTGAAGGGCAAAGATCAATTAATTAAAAAAATTTACTTCCACTAATCCATCTTTACCTTATATGTATGGATTAATAAAAACACACAAACCTGGTAATCCTGTTAGACCAATTATTAGCTCTATAGGTTCAGTTTCTTATAAACTTTCTAAATGGCTTGTTGATATTTTGAGCCCAATTGTTGGAAAAATTTCTAATTTTAATGTTAAAAACAACTTAGATTTAGTTGATAAATTAAGCACCTTGACTGATTTAAATGATTTTAATATGGTTAGTTTTGATGTTACCTCCTTGTTTACAAAAGTTCCAGTTGATGACTTACTAAGTTTCTTATCTGAAGAACTGGTTAATTACGACTTACCATTGCCAGTTCCTACTATCATTAAACTTATTAAACTTTGTATTGTTGATGCAAAATTTGTATTTAATGATGAGTTTTACACTCAGAAGTTTGGTATGGCAATGGGAAATCCTCTTTCACCTGTTCTTAGTAATTTATATATGGAATTTTTCGAAACAAGATTGCTTAACACTATCCTTCCCAATAGAGCTAAGTGGTATAGATATGTTGATGATATTTTGTGCCTTATGCATAAGAATGTAGACATAAAACATTTCCTTGTTAAATTAAATAGCTTAGCTCATTCTATAAATTTTACTGTTGAATTCGAAGTAAATAACTCATGGCCCTTCCTAGATGTTTTTATTATTAAGGGTAACATTGATTTTAAATTTAAAATTTACAGAAAACCTACAAATAATTGTTCATATGTACACTATTATTCTTCACATCAAGATAGAGTTAAAGTGTCGGTTTTCTCTTCAATGTTTTTGAGAGCTTTACGTATTTGTAGTCCAGAGTTCATAGATGAAGAAATCTCTAAAATTTATGAAATAGCTAATTATTTAAAATACCCAAGAAACGTAATTGATAAATCTTTTAAAATAGCTAGAAATACTTTTTACAATCCAAAAAGGGACAACCAACCCTATTCAACCAAAAATATGTTGGTTCTCCCTTACCATGAAAACTTGGTTGATATACCTTCCTTTCTTAAGAATTTTAATATCAAAGTGGTATTTAAAAATCTTGATACAGTAAAAAGACTTTTGATAAAAAATTCCCCCAAAATGCTGACGGATGTGTCTATAAGATTCCCTGTAAAATATGCGATAAAGTTTATTATGGTCAAACTGGTAAAAGTCTTGAACTAAGATTAAAACAACATAAATATAGCATTAGAACTGGACAAGATTCTAATGCTCTATTTATTCATGTGAGAGATTTTAACCATCCAATTGATTTTCAAAATGCTGAGAAGGTTGTATCAAGCAAGTCCATGGTTGAGAGAAATATAATAGAATCATGTTTCATAAAAAGTAGTTTTGAAAATAATATGAATATTTCTTTTGGTTTATATAAATTGGATTCATTTATAATTAATAAAATTTGGGAAGAATTTAATGATAAATTGTACTAATCTTAATTCTTGGGAAGAGTTTCAGGTCTTTTCTTATGTTCCTCTTCACAGAGTCGTGCGATGTTACGCTACTGTGAGGTGTTGTCTTTGTTAGTGTGATGTGACTGTGAGGTGTATTCTTGCCCCTTTATAAGCCTACTTGTCATGTTTCCTTTTATAGTTCCTTGATAATGTGAGTAGTCACGAAAGCGCTTGGAATTCCTCTATTTTTCATAGTGGTTGTCTTGCATATTTTGATATCACCTGTTTACTGTGAAAATATATATATATATATATATATATATATATATATATATATATATATATATATATATATATATATATATATATATATAATATGGTACAAATGATTTAAGAGATATATTGTTGATATAAAGATGGCATATACAGTACACGAGGTGTGAGAGATACATGTCTAGTACATATTGTTACATGTTTGTCACTGATTATAATGCGAAAATCTCATCCAGCTCCTCAGATCTGGGGCGCGTGCGCAAAATACAGCATGCATTACCCCTCTGAACAGTAGCACTGAGTCACTGGAACAGAAAACTAGATGCCCTGGGATCCCTAGTTACCCTGCTGAGTCTTTTGCCTAGCTACTTGAGGAACTTAGATGCACTCTTTCCACATGAGCCATGGGTCTCCGAGCCTATGGGAACAAACATATAATGATGGGCAAGTTCTCCGTATTTTCTCGACTTTTGGAACTCCCTGAAGGTGGCAGCTGCCCCTCCTTCCTCCCTGGTGTATTGGAGATAGATATCAGCCAAGGTAGATACACATGTGTAGTCCCACACCACCTGCTTGCCGTCTGTCCAGGCTTGAAGGGTAATACCATCTGGACGCTTTTGGCTGCCATCAGATCTGCATAGTTGGGGTGGCTCCCTTACTGCTGAGCATCCGGCTGTTGTGAGGCTCCTCTTGATAATGTTATTAACCTCTTCATGTCTTGCAATCTTTCCCTCGGATTTACGACACACAAGACCATGGTATCCGAATCGGTCTGCTGCTTCACTGCCAAAAATACACCTGTGTTCGGCGAGAATAGGGGCGGCAAGTCGAAGGGCAACACCAATGCGGATGGTCTGTGGGTCGAGGCGTGTGCCAAGGCTGGAGTTGGGAACAGCCAACAGAAAGTCCCCTGCATGAGGAGCTCTCACTGCAAGGAAGCGTGCTCTATCCTTCCCTGACACACTCTGAAGCATTGCTGAGGCTATATTCTCTACAATTGGGACATCCCAGTGCGACTGTTTGTATGTTGTTGGGGGAAGCAGGTCTGGTTTCAGAGCCTGTTAGGTTATCCCACATCCTGGCTCCGTCGACGAACTTTTGGTCATGGATTCCAATCTTGTCCCTAAGATGTTCAGGGAGAATCGCTGCTACAAGCCCTCTGGATAAGAACATAAGAAAGGAGGAACACTGCAGCAGGCATGTTGGCCCATACTAGGCAGGTCCTTCACAATCCATTCAATCTTAAATGCTACCCAAGAAATAAGCCTTGATAATTATATTTACTCATGTGCGAGTCCCACTCAAATCCAACCCCTCTCACTCATGAATTTATCCAACCTAAATTTGAAACTACCCAAGGTCCTAGCTTCAATAACCCTACTAGGCAGACTGTTCCACTCATCAACTACCCTATTTCCAAAAAAATACTTTCCTATATCCTTTCTAAATCTAAACTTATCTAACTTGAATCCATTATTGCGGGTTCTCTCTTGGAGAGATACCCTCAAGACCTTATTTATATCCCCTTTGTTAATACCCATTTTCCACTTGTATACCTCGATCATGTCTCCCCTCATTCTACGTCTTACAAGTGAATGTAATTTAAGGGTCTTCAATCTTTCTTCGTAAGGAAGATTTCTAATGCTATGTATTACATAAGAACATAAGAACATAAGAAAGGAGGAACACTGCAGCAGGCCTGTTGGCCCATACTAGGCAGGTCCTTCACAATCCGTCCCACTAACAGAACACTTGCTCAACCCAATTTTCAATGCTACCCAAGAAATAAGCTTTGACAATTCCATTCACTCATGTGCGAGTCCCACTCAAATCCAACCCCTCTCACTCATGAATTTATCCAACCTAAATTTGAAACTACCCAAGGTCCTAGCTTCAATAACCCTACTAGGCAGACTGTTCCACTCATCAACTACCCTATTTCCAAACCAATACTTTCCTATATAAGAACATAAGAACATAAGAATGGAGGAACACTGCAGAAGGCCTACTGGCCCATACAAGGCAGGTCCTTATCAAAACTACCACTACCCAAAGCTACTCAAGAATTTACTCTCTTACCCAGCACATCAATCAAACCATCGACACATCCACGCTATTAGGAAGCAATCTTCGTGGTGTCATGTACAGTAACGCAGCAGTCTCCATGGCAACAAAGAAATACAACAGTGTCCGTGGCGTCAGGGACTCAGCTAGACATATCAACAACAGAGTCACTGTTAGCAATTTTCATCAGAGGTTTATTTCCAGTCATGTACACTCGACTCTGTGTTCTAACAGCTCTGTGTTCTAACATTATTGCGGGTTCTCTCTTGGAGAGATATCCTCAAGACCTTATTTATATCCCCTTTGTTAATACCCATTTTCCACTTGTATACCTCGATCATGTCTCCCCTCATTCTACGTCTTACAAGTGAATGTAATTTAAGGGTCTTCAATCTTTCTTCGTAAGGAAGATTTCTAATGCTATGTATTAATTTTGTCATTCTACGCTGAATGTTTTCTAACGAATTTATGTCCATTCTGTCTTAAGTTATACTTCTATGCCCCTGTAACAACACAGAAGACTTTCTGTTGCGTGTGAAGCGAGAGCTTTAATCATCAGGCCACGGGTACAGTGGCCAGCCAAACTTTCCTCAACACTGGTGAACGCTCCTCCAGATGTATCATAAAAACTGGATCTGACCTCCGCATGAACCAGATACATGATCTATGTCAAGTAAGGCAACAGTGGCACTTCCCCGCTCAATCGGATATTAACCCATTCCAATCCACTATTTCTCCCTTCCCCTTCCCCCAAAAAAAAAAAAAAAAAAATCTTAAATCACAACCAAAGCTTCGCCTTGTAGCCAAACAGGATGCCTTAAGCAGTGTAATGAAATAATCATTAGAAAGCATTATAAATCTTCCGTATGAAGAAAGATTGGGTCGGGGCATTGGCTTAAGCCGGTGGGAGATTTGGACCTGCCTCGCATGGGCCAGTAGGCCTGCTGCAGTGTTCCTTCTTTCTAATGTTCTTATGTTCTTATAAAGAAATTGGAGCACACATCAATAACTGCGCCTCTTCCCTTCAAACTGGATTGTTTGTCTGTTAACACTTTGTACTTAGATGTGTCCATGTATCAAAGTTTGACACGTTGATTGTAACTTATTCTCTATCATCCATAAATTCTCTCAACTCTTTCAAGTTTCAATTGTGGCATGCTTGTGTCCGAAGGCAGACACAGGTATGGTAGGAATGCGGACAGTAGAGTCGGGGTGTACCTTCTGTGGATTCCGTCTCACACTGGTCTTCAGATGCATGATATAACTGTTGAACTGTGGGAGTAGATTATCATCTGGGGCTGTCGGTTAGCAGTCTTAGAATGCGAAAAGAACTTCATTGACTTAAGACTGAGGGAGACTGACACCAGTCTATCTATCATCATTCTATCACGCAGGAGCCACATGCTTATGGTACATCCAACAAAATGTCACTACCGCCCGGCTCCGGCTGGGTTACCAGCATCTCTGGGAAGTTGAATCACCACCACCAGATGTAGACCAAACGAAATGTAAACATTGCCAAATGGACAATTGTCACACCTTGTCTCATTTTGCTCTGGAATGCGATAAAATTAATGAATTCATAGACAACTCACTCAGAAATGTTCAAGAAATGTCAAAGTATTTTATCTGCAGTGGTATATTACAAAATATTCTGGAAAAAAATACCCTGACTGGCCCACTGTAAATAATGCATTACCACTTAGTTGTGTGTACTCACCTACTCACCTAATTGTGGTTGCAGGGGTCGAGACTCAGCTCCTGTCCCCGCCTCTTCGCTGTCCGCTACTGGGTCTCTGCTCTCCCTGCTCCATGAGCTTTATCATACCTTGTCTTAAAACTATGTATGGTTCCTGCCTCCACTATATCTTTTTCTAGACTATTCCACTTCCTGACTACTCTGTGGCTGAAGAAATGCTTCCTAACATCCCTTTGACTCATCTGAGTCTTCAGCTTCCAGATGTGTCCCCTTGTTTCTGTGTTCCCACTCTGGAACATCCTGTCACTGTCTACCTTGTCGATTCCCCGCAGTATTTTGTATGTCGTTTCCTCCAGTGTTGTTAGTCCTATTTCCCTCAACCTTTCTTCATAGGAAATAAATGGTATAAAATACCGACACAATGGAAAAATAAACACATAAGCAGTATAATGTGATCCTTTATTGACAGTAGATCTGTCTGTAACTCGATAAAGCCCACTGCGTGGGCGAAACGTTGTCAATAAAGGATCACATTATACTGCTTATGTGTTTATTTTTCCTTTCTTCATAGGACAGACCCCTGAGTTGTGGAACTAACCTTGTCGCAAACCTTTGCACTTTCTCTAGTTTCTTTACGTGCTTGACCAGGTGTGGGTTCCAGACTGGTGCTGCATATTCAAGTATGGGCCTGACGTACACGGTGTACAGTGTCTTGAACGATTCCTTGTTAAGGTAACGGAACGCTAATCTTAGGTTTGCCAGTCGCCCATATGCTGCCGCAGTTATCTGGTTAATGTGTGCCTCCGGGGACGTGCTTGGCGTTATACTCACCCCAAGGTCTTTCTCCTTTGCCGAGGTTTGTAGCCTTTGTCCGCCTAGCCTGTACTCTGTCAGCGGTCTTCTTTGCCCTTCTCCGATCTTCATGACTTTGCATTTGGTGGGATTGAATTCGAGAAGCCAGTTGCTAGACCAGATGTCAAGCTTCTCTAGGTCTGTTTGAAGTCCTGCTTGGTCCTCTTCCGATGTGATTCTCCTCATTAATTTCACATCATCTGCGAACAGAGACACTTCTGAGTCTATCCCGTCCATCATGTCATTTACATATACCAAGAATAACACTGGTCCTAGGACTGACCCCTGCGGTACACCGCTCATCACAGGCACCCACTGTGATACCTCATCACGCACCATCACCCGTTGTTGCCTCCCTGTGAGGTATTCCCTGATCCATTCCAGTGCCCTTCCTGTTATACATGCTTGTTCTTCCAACCTCTTTACTAATCTCATGTGAGGAACTGTTTCGAAGGCCTTCCTGCAGTCCAGAAAAATGCAATCAACCCACCCTTCTCTCTCTTGCCTTACCTCTGTTACTTTATCATAGAACTCTAGGAGGTTTGTTACACAGGATTTGCCTTCCCGGAATCCGTGCTGTCTGGTGTTTATTATCCTGTTCAGCTCGAGGTGCTCCACCATTCTTTTCCTGATGATTTTCTCCAGGACTTTGCACACTATACATGTAAGTGACACCGGTCTATAGTTTAGTGCCTCTTTTCTGTCTCCTTTTTTAAAGATGGGGACTACGTTGGCCTTCTTCCATACCTCAGGTAGCTGCCCAGTTTCAAGGGATGTGTTGAATATTATGGTAAGTGGCACACTCAGTACCTCAACTCCTTCCCGAAGAACCCACGGGGAGATATTGTCTGGACCCATCGCCTTTGAGGTATCAAAGTCACTGAGTAACTGCTTCAACTCCTCCTCAGTTGTGTGTATGCCCTCTAGCACTTGATACATCCCTTGTTGGTGACGCACCCCGTCCTGTCTACCCAGCTGCCTTCCTTCCTCCACTGTAAATACTTCCTTAAACCTCAAGTTGAGCTCCTCACATACCTCTTGATCGTTACTTGTGAGTTCCCCATCTTCTCTCCTCAGCCTTATCACCTGGTCCTTGACTGTTGTCTTCCTTCTGATGTGACTGTACATCAGTTTCGGGTCGGACTTAACTTTCGATGCTATGTCGTTTTCGTACTGTTTCTGGGCCTCCTTCCGTACCTGTGCATACTCGTTTCTAGCTCTTCTACTAATCTCTTTGTTTACTTGGGTTATTTGCCTTCTGTACCTTTTCCATTCTCTGACACTCTGAGTCTTTGCCTCCCTGCACCTTTGGGTAAACCAGGGGCTCTTTCTGGCCTTCCCGTTTAATCTTTTTCCTCTGGGTATAAACCGTTCCTCTGCCTCCTTGCACTTTGCCGCTACGTATTCCATCATTTCATTTATTGTCTGTCCTTCCATTTCCCTTTCCCACTGAACCTCCTGCAGGAAATTCCTCATGCCCGTGTAGTTTCCTCTTTTAAAGTCTGGTTTGTCTCTTTCGGTACCGTTTTCCCTCTCCACCTGTAGCTCTACAATGTACTCAAAGCTCAGCACCACATGGTCACTGGCTCCCAGGGGGCTCTCGTGTGTTATGTCTTCAATATCTGAGCTGTTCAGGGTGAATACTAGGTCCGGTCTTGCTGGTTCATCTTCTCCTCTCTCTCTGGTCGTGTCCCTGACATGTTGGTGCATCAGGTTTTCCAGTACCACGTCCATCATCTTGGCTCTCCAAGTTTCTGGACCCCCACGTGGTTCTTGGTTCTCCCAGTCGATCTTCCTGTGGTTGAAATCGCCCATGACCAGTAGCTTCGCTCTGCTCATGTGTGCTTTTCTTGCCACCTCAGCCAGAGTGTCCACCATCGCTCTGTTGTTCTCATCATATTCCTCACCTGGCCTCCTGCAGTTCTGTGGTGGGTTATACATCACTGCAATGACTATCTTGTGCTCCCCAGACTGGATGGTACCTACTACGAAGTCCCTTTCTCTACCCACCTCCATTCCTTCCATTTCCTCGAATCTCCAACGGTTCCTTACAAGCAGTGCGACCCCTCCTCCCCCCCTGCTCCTTCTATCTTTCCTCAGGATCTGATATCCCTGTGTGTGTGTGTGTGTGTGTGTGTGTGTGTGTGACTTAATTCATGTCTACATAAATAACTCATTACGATTGTGACCAGATATAAACATGTAAATTACCGTTGTTACTCGTTTAGTTATCAAAAGTTTGCAGCCCAGTCCCTGGACCCATTATGTACCTCTATAATCTATTGACTACCGCACACAGGATGGGTACTGGGTGCACAATAAAGATATTAACCTAACTTCCAAATGCACAAGCAGTGGAAATAAATAGTATAAAATACCGACAAAATGGAAAAATAAACACATTAGCAGTATAATGTGATCCTTTATTGATAACGTTTCGCCAACACAGTGGGGTTTATAAAGTCACAAACAGATAAAAGCTCTCACTTAACTTTTCACTTAACTTCACACCTAACTTCTCACTTAACTTCTCACTTAACTTCTCACTTAACTTCACACTTAACTTCTCACCTAACTTCTCACTTAACTTCTCACTTAACTTCTCACTTAACTTCACACTTAACTTCACACTTAACTTCTCACTTAACTTCTCACTTAACTTCTCATTTAACTTCACACTTAACTTCTCACTTAACTTCTCACTTAACTTCTCACTTAACTTCTCACTTAACTTCTCACTTAACTTCTCACTTAACTTCACACTTAACGTCTCACTTAACTTCTCATTTAACTTCTCACTTAACTTCTCACTTAACTTCTCACTTAACTTCACACTAAACTTCACACTTAACTTCTCACTTAACTTCTCACTTAACTTCTCACTTAACTTCACACCTAACTTCTCACTTAACTTCTCATTTAACTTCTCACTTAACTTCTCACATAACTTCTCACTTAACTTCACACTTAACTTCACACTTAACTTCACACTTAACTTCACACTTAACTTCTCACTTAACTTCTCACTTAACTTCTCACTTAACTTCTCATTTAACTTCTCACTTAACTTCTCACTTAACTTCTCACTTAACTTCTCACTTAACTTCTCACTTAATTTCACACTTAACTTCTCACTTAACTTCTCACTTAACTTCTCACTTAACTTCTCACTTAACTTCACACTTAACTTCACACTTAACTTCACACTTAACTTCTCACTTCTCACTTAACTTCTCACTTACCTTCTCACTTAACTTCTCACTTAACTTCACACTTAACTTCACACTTAACTTCACATTTAACTTCTCACTTAACTTCTCACTTAACTTCTCACTTAACTTCACACTTAACTTCACACTTAACTTCACATTTAACTTCTCACTTAACTTCACACTTAACTTCACACTTAACTTCTCACTTAACTTCTCACTTAACTTCACACTTAACTTCACACTTAACTTCACACTTATCCATTGGGTTTTACTTTTCAATGTCACATTTTTCACACACAACAAGCAGTTGTTGATATAAATTTGTTTTGACGACACAGAACATTCTTCTTGTTTTAGGTCTTTTGCTTTTCATAAAATTCTGGCAATATATTGTTTTCTTTAATGCATTCAGGTCCATAAATTGCATTTCAATGGTGTCCACTTTCTTTAATAACCAAAAATGACCATCTTTTCGGATTTTACTCACATGTTAGGTCAGGTCAGGTTCGTCAGGATAAGTGTATTGTGACTCGGGTTTTAGTCAGATGGTGACCCACCACTGGCTTACCGCTCCTCCCCTTTAAAATAATAGTTTTTTTTTTTACTCACACATCTCAAGTTGTGGACAACAAATTTAACAATCGTTTCTCCGTCAATTTTTTTTTTCAAAAGACTCAGTTATTTATTGAAACCATTTTCCAAATCTAAAGCTTCATTTTTCTCACAATTTTTTTCAGTGAGTTAAATTTTTTTGGAAACCGAATAAACATAAATTTTCACCAATTTAAAAAAAATAATTTCCCGCTCTTCAAGTCGATTAATTTTCATTAAAACCCGCACCGTTTTTTTTAATATGTGAACAAAATATTGTACTCGAGTAGGAAATATTCTGCATAACGTTCAAACTTGGCCTCCACGTCCGCGCTGCCTGACGCAAAACCTGTAATACACAAGTCAACATTCATACCCTCAACCTCGTTCAGAATTTATTTCCAGTCTTTCCTCTCAATATTAACTGTGATCGCTACATCACTTTCCAAATAATCAAGGAAAAGGAAAAACAAAAGTTTCTTAATCGAAAGAAAATGGAATTTATGCAGTAAAATGGAAAGGAATTCGACTTGATTTTTGTTTCCACAACCTTCAAGAATATTTGTGGAGAATTTCATCCTTTTATCAGTTATTTCTCCTATTTCCTGTTCTTCGGGTTAGCTTAACTTCTAGTATCTGTTGTAGAATATAAAACCACTAAGTTACTGCTAGAGAAGCTCCTCCAGCTAGAAAAAAACTCAATATTATAATCACGGGAAAATAAAAGAAAAACAAAATAAGGCAACAAAATATAAGGAAATTCTAGGTGAAGGTATCAGCTGCAACAGATTGTTTACTCTTTTATTTAGGTGAAGGTATCAGCTGCAACAGATTGTTTACTCTTTTATTTAGGTGAAGGTATCAGCTGAAACAGATTGTTTACTCTTTTATTTAGGTGAAGGTATCAGCTGAAACAGATTGTTTACTCTTTTATTTAGGTGAAGGTATCAGCTGAAACAGATTGTTTACTCTTTTATTTAGGTGAAGGTATCAGCTGCAACAGATTGTTTACTCTTTTATTTAGGTGAAGGTATCAGCTGCAACAGATTGTTTACTCTTTTATTTAGGTGAAGGTATCAGCTGCAACAGATTGTTTACTCTTTTATTTAGGTGAAGGTATCAGCTGCAACAGATTGTTTACTATTTTATTTAGGTGAAGGTATCAGCTGCAACAGCTTGTTTACTCTTTTATTTAGGTGAAGGTATCAGCTGCAACAGATTGTTTACTCTTTTATTTAGGTGAAGGTATCAGCTGCAACAGATTGTTTACTCTTTTATTTAGGTGAAGGTATCAGCTGCAACAGCTTGTTTACTCTTTTATTTAGGTGAAGGTATCAGCTGCAACAGATTGTTTACTCTTTTATTTAGGTGAAGGTATCAGCTGCAACAGCTTGTTTACTCTTTTATTTAGGTGAAGGTATCAGCTGCAACAGATTGTTTACTCTTTTATTTAGGTGAAGGTATCAGCTGCAACAGCTTGTTTACTCTTTTATTTAGGTGAAGGTATCAGCTGCAACAGATTGTTTACTCTTTTATTTAGGTGAAGGTATCAGCTGCAACAGCTTGTTTACTCTTTTATTTAGGTGAAGGTATCAGCTGCAACAGATTGTTTACTCTTTTATTTAGGTGAAGGTATCAGCTGCAACAGATTGTTTACTCTTTTATTTAGGTGAAGGTATCAGCTGACTGTTTCTTTAATTCAGCTCCCTGTTTACTCTTTTATTTAGGTGAAGGTATCAGCTGCAACAGATTGTTTACTCTTTTATTTAGGTGAAGGTATCAGCTGCAACAGATTGTTTACTTTTTATTTAGGTGAAGGTATCAGCTGCAACAGCTTGTTTACTCTTTTATTTAGGTGAAGGTATCAGCTGCAACAGATTGTTTACTCTTTTATTTAGGTGAAGGTATCAGCTGCAACAGATTGTTTACTCTTTTATTTAGGTGAAGGTATCAGCTGCAACAGCTTGTTTACTCTTTTATTTTAGGTGAAGGTATCAGCTGCAACAGATTGTTTACTCTTTTATTTAGGTGAAGGTATCAGCTGCAACAGATTGTTTACTCTTTTATTCTTTGCGAACAGTTGCTTGAAACTAATACCTGAATCTTAACCAATTTTTTTCAAAAACAAGTTGTCCCCCCTAAAAAAATCCTTCGTTTCTGGCTCAATCAACATGAACAGCAAAAGCAGCACAACACTCGATGACAGAACAAAATTGTCTGCATCTGTCCACTGACCTGGTCTTCACCTCGCTATGCAACTAACAATTAAAAGGCAAAATAATGGTGAAAATAAAAAGGTCAAATGCCAGATGACTTAAGAATGGAGTAAGTTAGTGAAAGTAGAGGAGGTGGAGTTTTTGGTGGTGTTGTGAATGTTACAAGTTTGCACCTGATAGAGGTTTGATTACCAGAGGGACGAAGGTTACTTAAACTGACTCGGAGAATGAACCAGAAAAATTGTGCTTGTCAGTAGACTCAGACGGTCGGTGTTGATCCTGAAGTGAGACGCTGTGAGTGAGGTGGACTTAACGTCTGTCTTGAAGACCATCGCTCGGCTGCTGCTCTCAGTAAATATGCTTACCATAGGATTATAGTTTTATCTTTGAGGTGACTGCTGGACACGACAGTCCTTGGCATCTCGTTAAAGAGATTAAAATCCGCTAGTTCTCTGAATTTTTATGCTGCTTAGATAGACCATAACAGAGTTTTCCTGTATCCAACATATTACCTAAGTTTCCCCTTAATACATATAAACATTTTAATACCTCCATCTATAACGGACGATAACATTAATTTCGTGATTTTTTTAAAAGAATTGTGTAAACATCAGTTTAACGTAAATACAGAACCAAAACATTACAGTAGATAATATTCCAATGTCTTGTGTCCATCCACACTGCAGTGCAACACCCACACTGCAGTGCAACACCCACACTGCAGTGCAACACCCACACTGCAGTACCTCACCCCCACTGCAGTACCCTACCCACACTACAGTGTCCCACCCACACCACAGTGCCCCACCAACACCACAATTCCCCACCCACACTGCAGTACCCTACCCACACCGCAGTGTCCCACCCACACCACAGTGCCCCACACTTACAGCAGTGCCCCACCACACCGCAGTGTCCCTTCCATACCACAGTACCCCACCCACACCACAGTGCCCCACCCACACCACAGTGCTCCACCCATACAGCAGTGACCCACCCACACCGCAGTGTCCCACCCATACCACAGTACCCCACCCACACCACAGTGCCCCACCCATATAGCAGTACCCCACCCAAACCGTAATACCGCACCCCCACTGCAGTGTCCCACCCACACCACAGTGCCCCACCCACAACACAGTGCCCCACTCAAACCGCAGTGCCCCATCCACACTACAGTTTCCCACCCATGCTGCAGTGGCAAACAAACACTGCAGTGCTCCACCCACATTGCAGTGCCCCATCCACACCGCAGTGCCCCACCCACACCGCAGTGCCCAACCCATACCGCAGTGCCATACCCACACTACAGTGTTCCACCCACACTGCAGTGTCCCACCCACACTACAGTGCCCCACCCACACTGCAGTGTCCCACCCACACTGCAATGTCCCACCCACACTAGTGTTCCACCCACACTGCAGTTTCCCACACACTGCAGTCCCACCCACTCTACAGTGTCCCCCACATTACAGTGTCCCACCCACACTACAGTGTCCCACCCACACTACAGTGTCCCACCCACACTACAGTGTCCCACCCACACTACAGTGTCCCACCCACACTACAGTGTCCAACCCACACTGCAGTGTCCCACCCACATTACAGTGTCCCACTCACACTACAGTGTCCCGTCCTCACTACAGTGTCCCACCAACATTACAGTGTTCCACCCACACTACAGTATCCCACCCACTCAAAAGTGTTCCACCCACACTATAGTACCCCATCCACACCACAGTGCACTGTCCACACATAAATGTTTCACCCACACGACAATCTCACTCCCATATCGCAGTGTCCAACCCATACTGCAGTGCCCTATATACACCATAGTCGTCCTTTGTATTATATAGCCACAAAGTGATGGTATTAACACTACTGAACACCATAATCAGCACTATCACACCATGACATTGGCTCCTTTAAAAATGGTGTTATCGAGGCAGGTGTCGAGGGCTGTGTTGGTAGCTTGTTCAGAGTCGTCTGGATGTTTACTGAATACACAAGTATTATTGTTTTAGTTATGGGGATGCACTAAACCCGTACTGGACACGCAGAGCCTGGTAATTGTATATGATCTTAGGAAGGGGAAGGGGAGAGTAAGTCTTACTTCTTGGATCTTCATCAACATTAAGAAACATCCTCCCCACCGCTCAACCTTGAGGGGAGAGGCAGAGTAATGTTCGTGTGGACGTATACTGTTATTATCCACTCTGCAGCTGCTTCTTCACATTAATTTCCCTTGTGTAATTGAAAAACATGAAACAGCGTAAACTTATATTAAAACGACGTTTCGTCCGTGAGAAGAAAAAAGTCGTGTCTAAAAATGTTTATTGTGAACATTAATATAAAGTTTATTATAATTTTATAATGAAAGACTTTGGATGTGTGTTGTCATCCACTTGAGGGCCCAGAGTGCCCACCTGTGTGTGTTGTCATCCACTTGAGGGCCCAGAGTGCCCACCTGTGTGTGTTGTCATCCACTTCAGGGCCCAGAGTGCCCACCTGTGTGTGTTGTCATCCCTTTGAGGGCCCAGAGTGCCCACCTGTGTGTGTTGTCATCCACTTGAGGGCCCAGAGTGCCCACCTGTGTGTGTTGTCATCCACTTGATGGCCCATAGTGCCCACCTGTGTGTGTTGTCATCCACTTGAGGGCCCAGAGTGCCCACCTGTGTGTGTTGTCATCCACTTGATGGCCCAGAGTGCCCACCTGTGTGTGTTGTCATCCACTTGAGGGCCCAGAGTGCCCACCTGTGTGTGTTGTCATCCCTTTGAGGGCCCAGAGTGCCCACCTGTGTGTGTTGTCATCCACTTGAGGGCCCAGAGTGCCCACCTGTGTGTGTTGTCATCCACTTGAGGGCCCAGAGTGCCCACCTGTGTGTGTTGTCATCCACTTGAGGGCCCAGAGTGCCCACCTGTGTGTTGTCATCCACTTGAGGGCCCAGAGTGCCCACCTGTGTGTGTTGTCATCCACTTGATGGCCCATAGTGCCCACCTGTGTGTTGTCATCCCTTTGAGGGCCCAGAGTGCCCACCTGTGTGTGTTGTCATCCACTTGATAGCCCAGAGTGCCCACCTGTGTGTGTTGTCATCCACTTGATAGCCCAGAGTGCCCACCTGTGTGTGTTGTCATCCACTTGAGGGCCCAGAGTGCCCACCTGTGTGTGTTGTCATCCACTTGAGGGCCCAGAGTGCCCACCTGTGTGTGTTGTCATCCCTTTGAGGGCCCAGAGTGCCCACCTGTGTGTGTTGTCATCCACTTGAGGCCAGAGTGCCCTGTGTGTTGTCATCCATGAGGCCCAGAGTGCCCACCTGTGTGTGTTGTCATCCACTTGAGGGCCCAGAGTGCCCACCTGTGTGTGTTGTCATCCACTTGAGGGCCCAGAGTGCCCACCTGTGTGTGTTGTCATCCACTTGAGGGCCCAGAGTGCCCACCTGTGTGTGTTGTCATCCACTTGAGGGCCCAGAGTGCCCACCTGTGTGTGTTGTCATCCACTTGAGGGCCCAGAGTGCCCACCTGTGTGTGTTGTCATCCACTTGAGGGCCCAGAGTGCCCACCTGTGTGTGTTGTCATCCACTTGAGGGCCCAGAGTGCCCACCTGTGTGTGTTGTCATCCACTTGAGGGCCCAGAGTGCCCACCTGTGTGTGTTGTCATCCACTTGAGGGCCCAGAGTGCCCACCTGTGTGTGTTGTCATCCACTTGAGGGCCCAGAGTGCCCACCTGTGTGTGTTGTCATCCACTTGAGGGCCCAGAGTGCCCACCTGTGTGTGTTGTCATCCACTTGAGGGCCCAGAGTGCCCACCTGTGTGTGTTGTCATCCACTTGAGGGCCCAGAGTGCCCACCTGTGTGTGTTGTCATCCACTTGAGGGCCCAGAGTGCCCACCTGTGTGTGTTGTCATCCACTTGAGGGCCCAGAGTGCCCACCTGTGTGTGTTGTCATCCACTTGATGGCCCATAGTGCCCACCTGTGTGTGTTGTCATCCACTTGAGGGCCCAGAGTGCCCTCCTGTGTGTGTTGTCATCCACTTGAGGGCCCATAGTGCCCACCTGTGTGTGTTGTCATCCACTTGATGGCCCAGAGTGCCCACCTGTGTGTGTTGCCATCCACTTGAGGGCCCATAGTGCCCACCTGTGTGTGTTGTCATCCACTTGATGGCTCAGAGTGCCCACCTGTGTGTGTTGTCATCCACTTGATGGCCCAGAGTGCCCACCTGTGTGTGTTGTCATCCACTTGAGGGCCCAGAGTGCCCACCTGTGTGTGTTGTCATCCACTTGATGGCCCATAGTGCCCACCTGTGTGTGTTGTCATCCACTTGAGGGCCCAGAGTGCCCACCTGTGTGTGTTGTCATCCACTTGAGGGCCCATAGTGCCCACCTGTGTGTGTTGTCATCCACTTGATAGCCCAGAGTGCCCACCTGTGTGTGTTGTCATCCACTTGAGGGCCCAGAGTGCCCACCTGTGTGTGTTGTCATCCACTTGAGGGCCCAGAGTGCCCACCTGTGTGTGTTGTCATCCACTTGAGGGCTCAGAGTGCCCACCTGTGTGTGTTGTCATCCACTTGAGGGCCCAGAGTGCCCACATGTGTGTGTTGTCATCCACTTGAGGGCCCAGAGTGCCCACCTGTGTGTGTTGTCATCCACTTGAGGGCCCAGAGTGCCCACCTGTGGGTGGAAGTCAAAAGATTACAATGACACACAGTGGGTGGACACTGGAGGGGAGGGCACTTTCGGTGGATGCCATCTTACATTGGTCTTCAGATGCATGATAGAACTGATGTATTGGCTAAGTTATATACCTTCAAACAGGGAGTTGATAACAATCTTGGGCTGTCAGTTAGCAGTTTAAGAACAAAAATACGAAAAGAACTTACACTAACTTTATTGAGCTAAGACTGAGGGAGACTGACCATCAGTCCAGCTATCATCATTCTATCATGCAGGAGGAGCCACATGTCTATGGTACATCCAACAAAATAAACACACTCTTGGGTGTCACTACCGCCCGGCTCCGGCTGGGTTACAAGTATCTTTGGCAGGTTAAATCACCACTACCAAATATAGACCAAACGAAATATAAACTTTGCGAGATGAACAATTAAAAACACTTTGCTTCAATATTTGCTGCGATAAAATTAATGAATTCAGAGAAAACCGACTCAGAAATGTTCAACAAATGTCAAAGTATTTTATCCACAGTGGTATATTACAAATCATTCTGGAAAAATACCCTGATCTTGCTCACTGTAAATAATGCATTACCACGTGTGTGTGTGTGTGTGTGTGTGTGTGTGTGTGTGTGACCGGATATAAACATGTAAATAGTTAATTACCGCTGTTACTCGTTCAGCTATCATAACTTTGCGGTCCACCTGACTCATTATGTTCCTCTATAATCTATTGATTACCACCCACAGGAAGGTTGTAGGATGCATAATAAAGATGTTAAACTGGGTTCAGGGTCTGGGTACAAACCTTCTTTAAGTTAAACAACTTATAGTGGTAATAAAATTTATGCTATGCATAATGTGAGAAATTTTAATGCGTTGTAATATGTTATTATGGATTAAATATTTTGACATATTTTGAACATTACCTGGAGTTTACCTGGAGAGGGTTTCGGGGGTCAACGCCCCCGCGGCTCGGTCTGAGACCAGGCCTCGTGGTGGATCAGGGCCTGATCAACCAGGCTGTTACTGCTGGCCGCACGCAAACTGACGAACGAACCACAACCCGGCTGGTCAGGTACTGACTTTAGGTGCCTGTCCAGTGCCTTCTTGAAGACAACCAGGGGTCTATTGGTAATCCCCCTTATGTTTGCTGGGAGGCAGTTGAATAGTCTTGGGTCTCGGACACTTAACATAAGAATATAAGAAAGGAGAAACACTGCAGCAGGCCAGTTGGCCCATACTAGGCAGGTCCTTCACAATCCATCCCACTAACAGAATATTTGCCCATCCCAATTTTCAATTCTACCCAAGCAATAAGCTATTAACTCATGTGCAAGTCCCACTCAAATCCAACCCCTCTCACTCATGTATTTATCCAACCTAAATTTGAAACCCTACTAGGCAGACCGTTCCACTCATCAACTACCCTATTTAAAAACCAAAACTTCCCTATATCCTTTCTAAATCTAAATATTGGTGAAGTATGTTTGCAAGAACCAAGTCAAGTAGGTTATTTATCCTTGTAGGTTCTGTCACAAACTGCTTCAAAAAACAATCCTGAACTACTTCTAAAAAGTCGTTAGATTCTAAATTCCCTGTCAAGAAATTCCAATCAATTTGACTAAAGTTAAAGTCCCCTAGATGTCTAATTTGAATCCATTATTGCGGGTTCTCTCTTGGAGAGATATCCTCAAGACCTAATTTATATCCCCTTTATTAATACCCATCTTCCACTTATACACTTCGATCATGTCTTCCCTCATTCTTCGTCTTACAAGTGAATGTAATTTAAGGGTCTTCAATCTTTCTTCATACGGAAGATTTCTAATGCAATGAATTAATTTTGTCATTCGTCGCTGAATGTTTTCTAACGAATTTATATCCATTCTGTAAAATGAAGACCAGAACTGAGCTGCGTAATCTAGGTGAGGCCTTACTAATGATGTATAAAGCTGTAAAATGACCTCTGGACTTCTGTTGCTTACACTTCTTGATATAAATCCAAGTAATCTATTTGCCTTATTTCGTACGCTTAGGCATTGCTGACTTGGTTTAAGGTTGCTGCTCCATAACCCCCAAATCCTTTTCGCATTCTGTACGGCTGAGTTCAGCATTATTAAGCTGGTTGGTGCTAGGGTTATGAACATTCCCGAGCTTTAGAACTTTGCATTAATCTACATTGAACTGCATCTGCCACTTTTCTGACCACGAATTGAGTTTCTGTAAATCCTTCTGAAATTCCGTGACACTACGTCTGAATCGATTATCCTATCTATCTTCGTGTCATCAGAGAATTTGCTCATATCACTAGTAATTCCCTCGCCAAGGTCATTTATATATATAAAAAAAACAAGGGGCCTCAAACTGATCCCTGTAGAACGCCACTTGTTACAGATCCCCACTCGAATTTAACCACATTTAAGCACACTCTCTGCTTCCTATTGGTGAGCCATGACTCGATCCATGACAGCACTTTTACCCCAATTCCATGAGCTGCCTCTTTCTTTAACAGTCTATGGTGCGGTACTCTATCAAAAGCCTTACTTAAATCTAAATAAACAATATTGAATTCTTTATCTTGATCAACTGCCTCAAAAGCTTTACTGAAGAAGGTTAATAAATTAGTTAGACAGGAACAGCCCCTCATGAATCCATTGTGAGGATCATTAATCAAATTATGGTTATTTAGATGGCTTCTTATAATATCAGCTATAATTGACTGTAGCAACTTGCCCACAATTGAGGTCAGGCTTATTGGGCGGTAATTTGACGGTAGTGACTTGCCCCCTGCTTTAAAAATAGGAATTACATTAGCCATCTTCCACATATCAGACACTACACCTGTTTGAAGAGATAAGTTAAAAATATTAGTTAATGGTTTACAGAGTTCCATTTTGCATTCCTTAAGAACCCTTGAAAAAAGCTCATCAGGACCCGGCGATTTATTTTGCTTCAGTCGGTCTAGTTGTTTCATAACCATTTCACTAGTGACTGTGATATTACATAATTTATCTTCTTCAGGGACACTATAACAATTAATTACTGGGATATTATTAGTGTCTTCCTGTGTGAAAACCGAGAGAAAATAATTATTAAAAACAGAGCACATTTCATTCTCCTTGTCAGTAAGACAGTAACAGCTTGGTTGATCAGACCCTGATCCACCATGAGGCCTGGTCTCAGACCTGGCCGCGGGGGCGTTGATCCCCGAAACCCTCTCCAGGTAAACTCCAGGTAAGATGCCCAGAGTTATTTTTATTGTGTTGTGTCTCAGTGTACTCGTGGCGCCTCTGCTTTTCATTGGGGGAATGTTGCATCTCCTGCCGAGTCTCTTGCTTTCATAGGGAGTGATTTTCGTGTGTAAGTTTGGTACTAATCCGTCTAGGATTTTCCAAGTGTATATTATCCTGTATCTCTCTCGCCTGCATTTGTGACAGAAATGTTTCTGAAGTCTTCGGTTTATTTTTGCTAACAAAGATTATAGATGATTAGATTCATATTAGCTAAAAATGTTAACTCCAAGGTTAGGTAAGGTTTGTAAGGAAACCGGACAAGTGTTTCCTGACGCGAGTCTTAGTCATATGATGACCCGCAGCTGGAGCTTTCGGTCATCTGATCGAGGCCTTCAGCTGTATACATAATTATTAAGAGATAGTACATTTTAAAGTGTGTGTTGGTAATACCCAGTTGCACGGAGAGCAAGAAATGTCTTTTTTAGAGTGAGTGAAAGTGTCGGTGTTGTGTTTTTTGTGAAGATTGCGTATCTGGTTCATTCCGAGTCAGTTGTCGCTTTTATTATTATTGTAATTTTGGAGGTGTGATCACCTACGATGGTTGGGAGACTCCCCCACACATGTGTCTGTGCTGTATGTATGTGTGTACTAACCTATTTGTGGTTGCAGGGGTTGATTCACAGCTCCTGGTCCCGCCTCTTCGTTGGTCGCTAGAACGTTAACTCTCTCCCAACCAATGAGCTTTGTCGTATCTTTTCTTAAAGTTATGTATGAATCCTGCCTCCACTACATCACTCACCAGAGTGTTCCACTTCCTGACAACTCTATGACTGAAGAAATACTTCATAACATCCCTTTGACTTATCTGAGTCTTCAACTTCCAGTTGTGACCCCTTGTTGTTTTGTCCCATCCTTCCTGTCCTCCAGTGTCGTCAGGTTGACGACACTGGGCATGTCATCGTAAGACATACACCATTAGCTTTGGAATTAGTCTTGTTGCAAACTTTTGCACTATCTAGAATTTCTTGACGTGCTTCACCAGGTGTGGGTTCCATACTAGTGCTGCAAACTCCAATATGGGTCTGACGTATACGGTGTACAGAGTCTTGAATGATTCCTTACTTAGGTGTCGATGTGCGCCTCAGGAAATATGCTCGGTATGATGCTCACCCGAAGATTCTTTTCCTTGAGTGAGGTTTGTAGCCTCCTGGTCTGTATTGCGTGTGCGGTCTTCTGTGGTTTTTCCCAGTCTTCATGACTTTGCACTTGGTGGGGATTTTAGACTAGGCTTGCAGCCTGTCCAGATCCCTTTGTATTCCTATTTGATTCTCATCCGTTTGAATTTTCAGCATTAGCTTCACATCGTCTGCAAAGAGGGACACCTCTGAATCTATCCCTTCCGTCATGTCATTCACATATACCAGAAACAGCACCGGTCCTAGGACTGACCCTTGTGTAACACCGCTCGTCCCAGATGCTTATTCTGACACCTCGTCACGTACCATCATTCGTTGTTTCCTTCCTGTCAAGTATTCTCTGATTTATTGCAGTGTCTTTTCTATTATTCCTGCCCTCTCCTCTAGCTTTGGCACAAATGTCTTGTGCCAAACTGTGTCGAAAGCTTTCTAACAGTCCAAGAAAGAGCATTCTACACACCCCTCTCTCTTTTGTCGTCATCTGTCACCTTGTAAAACTGAAGTAGGTTTGTGACACAAGTTTTCCTTTCCCCGAAACCGTGCTAGTTATCGTGAATAAGCTCATTCATTTCTAGGTACTCCACCATTCTTCTTCTGATAAGCTTCTCTATGACTTTGCATATTATACATGTCAGTGACACTGGTCTGTAGTTTATTGCTGCTTGTCTGTCTCCTTTCTTAAAAACTGCTGTCTTCCACATCTCAGGTAGTTGCCCTGTTTCGAAAGATGTGTTGAAGATTGTTGTTAGTGGCACACACAGTGCCTCTGCTCCCTCTCAGGACCCATGGAGAGATGTTGTCTGATCCCACCACTTTTTATGTATTTAGTTAACTTAGCAGCTTCTTCACTTCCTCCTTGGTTGTACGTAGTGTGTCCAGCATTTGTTGGTGTACCCTATCATTCTCGTTTGCCGGAGTTCTTTCTATCTCCACTGAAAATACTTCCTTAAATTTTGTGTTGAGCTCTTCATATACTTCTTTGTCATTTCTTGTGATCTTCCCTCCTTCCTTCCTCAGCCTGATTACCTGGTCCTTGACTGTTGTTTTCTCTCCTGTTGTGGCTGTACAACAGCTTTGGGTCAGATCTAGCTTTGAATGCTGTCATTCTCGTTTTATCGCTGAACCTCCCTCTTTATCCATGTATGTTCGTTTCTGACTCTTCGACTAACCTCCTGGTTTTCCTGGGTCCTTTGTCTTCTATACTTTTTCCATTCTCCAGCACACTTAGTTTTGGCTTCTTTACACTTTTGGGTGAACCATGGGGTCGTTCTGGCTTTCCCATTATTTTTGTTGCCCTTGGGTATGAATCTCTCCTCCACCTCCTTGCATTTTGTGGTCATGAATTCTATCATTTCATTTACTGTTTTTTTCCACAAGTTCTCCTTCGCACTCTACCTCATGCCTGTGTAGTCCCCTCTTTTATAATTTGGCTTCTCCGGTCCTACTCGTGCTGCTTCACTCTTTACTTTTAGCTTACAATGTATTAAAAGCTCAGGACCACAGGATCACTAGCTCCAAGGGGCTTTTCATATGTGATGTTCAAAATGTTTAAACAACTCAAGGTGAATATGAGATCCAGCCTTGCTGGTTCTTTCTCATCTCTCTCTCATATATCACCTCCATCATCTTAGCAATCCACATTTGTGGTTTCCCATGTGGCTCCTGGTTTTACCAATCAATCTCCTTGTGATTGAAATCACCCACAACTAGTAACTTTGCCCAACCCATGTGGGCCCTTCTAGCACACTCAGCTAGTATATCAACCATTGCTCTGTTGCTCTCATTGTACTCTTGTCTTGGCCTCCTGCTATTCGGTTGTGGGTTGTACATCACTCAATCACTATCTTGGGACCCCCAGTCTGAAGTGTTCCTACTATGTAGTACCTTGCTTTCCTTCTGTCCACTTCTTCTAACTCCTCAAAACTCCACTGTTTTTTGATGAGCAATGCAACTCCTCCTTTCCCTCTGGTCCCTCTTATCTTTTCTCAGGATCTGATATCTGGTTGGAAAGATTGTGCCTGTTATCATTCCCATGAGCTTGGTTTCCATGAGTGCTATGTTGTCTGGGGAAGCCTCTGTGATTCTTTTTTACCACTCCTCACACTTATTCGTTATTCTGTCTTTGTTAGTGTACCATACTTTCAGCTTCTTTTCCAAAATTGTATTCTGGGGGTTTGTGGGGCCTGGGGGAGTGGGAGACCTGGCAGAATACTATGGAATAAGGCTAGCTGCTTTAGTAGGCCTTTTTGACTGTGCTAGAGTCGTGTTTCTTTGAGTGCAGAGTGGTGGTTTCTTTTGCAGTGATCAGTGAGTGATTCAATGAGTGGTTGTGTTTGCTGGTCCTCCCAACTCTGGGTGCCCCTGCCTGTCTCTAGCCCTCGTGTACCAATTCCCTGCCTCTCAATCAGTAAATTCTCATTCACTGTTTCAAGTCCTCTAAGTATTTTTATTGTCGTTATATGGTCTGTCCTGATTCTTCTGTTCTTGAATGTCAAATTCATTTCCTCTTTGAGAGGGTTCTAAGAAGCAAGATCGCCAACCACCTAGATACCCATCAACTACACAACCCAGGGCAACACGGGTTTAGAGCAGGTCGCTCCTGCCTTTCCCAGCTACTGGACCACTATGATAAGGTCCTGGATGCTGTTGAGGATAAACAAAATACAGATGTAGTATACACAGACTATGCAAAAGCTTTCGACAAGTGTGACCATGGTGTAATAGAGCACAAAATGCGTGATAAAGGAATAACAGGAAAAGTTGGTAGATGGATCTATAACTTCATGACAAATAGAACACAAAGAGTAATAGTAAACAGAGTAAAGTCTCAGGCAGCTACGGTGAATAGCTCTGTTCCACAATGCACAGTACTCGCTCCCATTCTATTCCTCATCCTCATTTCTAACATAGACAAAGATGTTCTTATGTAAGCCATAGCTCCGTGTCTTCCTTTGCGGATGACACTCGGATTGCCATGGCAGTGACCTCCATCGAAGACACCGCAAGACTCCAAGCGGACATCAACCAAATCTTCAAATGGGCCACTCAAAACAATATGAAGTTCAACGAGGAGAAATTTCAACTACTCAAATATGGAAAACTTGAGGAAATTAAAAATGTATCATGGTATACGACAAATTCTAACCATACAATAGAGCGAAAAGGAAATGTGAAGGACCTGGAAGTGATAATGTCAGAGGATCTCGCCTTCAAAGATCACAACAATGTATCTACCTCATCTGCTAGGAAAATGATAGGTTGGATAATGAGAACCTTCAAAACTAGGGACGCCAAGCCCATGATGATTCTCTTCAAATCACTTGTTCTCTCTAGGCTGGAATACTGCTGTACACTAACAGCCCCATTTAAGGCTGGCAACATTGCAGACCTGGAGAGTGTACAGAGAACTTTCACAGCACACATAATAATAATAATAATAATAATAATAATAATAATAATAATAATAATAATAATAATAATAATAATAATAATAATAATAATATTTTTATTTCATTGCAACTTTACATCGAGATTTTGTAATTACAATAATGAACTGAAGTGCAAAGAGCCACTATCATGCCATTGCATTCTGGGCAGATTAATTTAATGGCTTATATACTACTTAATACTAGAGAAATTGATTGAGTTTGTTTTAGTTAAACATTAGTTATAACAGTTAATAAATTTACTCAAATTACAATCTGAGGATATTACATCGTGACAAGTGTTTTGTAGGATGGTTACATCAATAGTAAATATTGAAATTATATTATAGGAAAATAACACTGAGCGTTGTTGAAAGTAATTTACAGTATGAGTATTTAGTTTAGGGTGAGTAGGTGGTTCTTGAGAAGAGTCTTAAATTGAAGTTCAGACCAGGTTATTTTAGTATTTACTGGTAATGAATTCCAGATTTTGGGGCCCTTTATGTACATAGAATTTTTACACAGGGTGATATGGACACGGGGTATATCAAAAAGTGATCTGTGTCTTGTGTTATGGTCATGGGTCCTGTTAAAGTTGGTGAGGAGAATTTTGAGCGGAGAGTTTATATTAAAGTGTAGAGTTTTATGTATTTAGTAGGCACAAGAATAAGTGTGAATGTTCTTTACGGTGAGTAGTTTTAGGCTTTTGAATATTGGTGGAGTATGTTGTCTAGAGTGGGAATTTGTTATCATTCTGACTGCAGCCTTTTGCTGGGTTATGAGTGGTCTAAGGTGACTTAATGTTGTTGATCCCCATGCACAGATTCCATAGGTGAGATAAGGGTAGATGAGTGAATGATACAGTGCAAGAAGAGCTGATTAAGACACATAGTAACGTATCTTTGATAATATACCTACTGTCTTTGAGATTTTCTTGGAAATTTGTTGTATGTGTGTTTGGAATTTAAGGCTACTGTCAAGGTGGATTCCTAGGAATTTTCCCTCTGTGAGCCTTGTGATGGGTGAACCATTGAGCGTTATGTTAAGTGGAACATTTGTGGCTTTGTTTCCAAACTGAATGAAATAGATTTTGTCAGTATTGAGAGTAAGCTTATTAGTCGTCATCCAGATAGATATTTTCTGTAATTTAGCATTAACAGTGTTGGCCAGTATGACTGGGTTTGGGTGAGAGAAGACATATGTAGTGTCATCTGCAAACAATATGGGTTTGAGTAGTTGTGATGCATTCGGTAGGTCATTGATGTAAATGAGGAATAGGAGTGGTCCTAGGACACTTCCTGGTGGGACACCGACTGTAATTTGTTGTGTGGAAGAGTTAGCTCCATTTGTGTATACGTATTGGCTTCTGTTACTAAGGTATGACTTTAGGTAGTTGAGTGAGTGTCCTCTTATACCATAGTGTGTTTATTTTGTGAGCAGTAAATCATGGTCGACTGTATCAAAAGCTTTGCGTAAATCAATGAAGATTCCCAGTGGGAATTCTTTCTTCTCAAGTGCTGTGTATATTAGCTCTAGCATGTGTATAATAGCATCATTTGTGCTTTTGTTAGTCCTGAATATAAACTGACAGGGGTTGAGTATGTTGTGGGAGACGAGGTAGGAATAGATCTGTCTATGAATTATTTTTTCAAAGATTTTAGAGAGCAGAGGTAAGTTAGATATTGGTCTATAATTATTCAAGTCTGCTTGATCACCTCCTTTGTGGATCGAGGTGACCCTCGCTATTTTGAGAATTGATGGGAAGGTGGAGGATTCATTGGATTTGTTGAAGAGTGTTGCAATAATTGGTGACAGTACCTGAGAAGCTTTTTTGTACATAAAAGGTGGTAAGCTGTTTATGTCTCCTGCCTTATTTTTAAGGATGTTGATGATGAGCGAGACTTCTGTTGGGTTGGTTGGAGCTAAGACTAGTGTATTCGGGTAGGTGTTGGTGAGGTAGTCTGATGGACGGGTGTTCGAGCTTGGGATTTTACTCGCTAGATTCTTTCCTATGATGGAGAAGAAAACATTAAGTATGTTTGCTGTCCCAGTTGGTGAGAGTTGGGGTTCATCTGATTTTGTTAATTTGATAGTTTTGTTTTTGGACATCTCTTTAGTTAATAGAATTTCAGATAGGGTTTTCCAGGTCTTTTTCATATCACGTTTTATGTTCTGGAATCTGTTCTCATAATACAATTTTTTTGACCTTCTTATCAGGCTGGGAAGGATTGACGAGTAGCGCTTGAATTGTTCTCTGGTTATTAGACCCCTGCTGTATTGTTTTTCATATTGGTGCTTTTTGTTAATGGATTTAAGGATGCTGGGTGTTAGCCAGGGATTGTTAAGTCTCTTAGCTGTGATCTGTTTAGTTTTTTTAGGGCAATGTTTGTTATAGAGGTAGTGTTTTTTTTTTTAAGGAAAATCTTGATACATTCATTAGTATCATTATGCCAGTCGATGTTAATCATAGCTGTTATAAAGTTATTAATAGCTGACTCGTTATGTAGTCTGAAGGTAACTTTAGTAGTGTCTTGGGGCAATTTACCTAGGTTGGTTATGAGAAAGGTAGGGTAGTGGTCTGTGGTGTTGTCTGTGATTATGCCTGATTTTAAAGGGAATATAGTGTTAGTCCAGATGTGGTCTAATAAGGAGATACTAGTCTCAGAGATTCTTGTAGGTTTTGATATTGTTGGTAGTAATAAGTAGTTGCTCATTGTGTTTGTGAATTCGGTTACTTGTGGGTCCTGGTCATGTAGGAGATTTATGTTGAAATCTCCTGTGAGAAACAAATGGTCTTTGTTCATGTGTGCATCAGTTATCAGGTTTCCTAATTTTTCACTAAAGTGGTGAATGTTTGACTGTGGTAATCTGTAGATGTTTATCACTGTGAGGGGTTTTTGCAGGTCTTTTGATTTAAATTTAGCTATAATATATTCACCATGTTCATCCCTTGTGCAAGAGTTATTGATACATTCAAGTTGATCCGAGTAATATATAGCTATTCCACCCCCTCGCTGGTCTGTCCTACAGTTGTGTATGGCTGTGTAACCTGGGATCGCATAGACATCTGTAGTATCAAGCTTTAGCCAGGTCTCAGTGAGTGTGATGATTGACATATTGTCTGCAGGGATTTGAGTATGCTGTGAGGTCATCGTAATGTTTGCTCAAAATCTAATATTGTAATTAGAGATAGTTATGTTATTGTTGGCTCTGAGTAATGTCTTTGCTTGATCTGCTGTGTAGTAATTACAGTTGTTGTTGGATTCATGTAAGTCATTTGATAATAGGTTGATATCAGGATCAATGCCTGTAATCATAAGATTTATGTGATTCTATAACTAGACTTAAGAACAATGTATTATGCTAAACTTAATAATATGATGCTAGATTAATTATTCTTACTAACTATTGGATTAACACAATTTTGAACAATAGTCACTGAGATATAGGATATTTTTACAATGTTGATGATTTACTAATTGAACTGGCTATTGAAATAGTTGGAATAATTACTATGACTAGTATTAAATTTTTTGAAATAATTATTTGGATTCAATATTGCACTGGTTGTAATTTTAGAATTTATAAAAGGCAATATAAAGTAATTGAATGTAAAGAACTATTCTAAGAGAATATAGAGATTAATTGTACGAAAGTAAAATGGACTAATAGTAAAAATTATTTTAAACAAATTTTAAGCCATTAAAGTTTTTAATAATACTGTATATAGAGTTGAGGTTGGAAAATGGCAAATGGTAAATTTGTATTTAAAAAAAATAAAAAAATATATAGCAAATAATTGCAATTAAAGAAAAAAGACATATACAATGAGGTAGTTGCTTCTAATACAAGAAATACAAAAAAAAGTCACACATTCAACTGTATGAGAAATTTGAGATAGTGAGGTAGTAGTTACTATCCAGGAAGTGATAGTATAGGGACTAGCATAATAATGTAAAAATAACATACACTAACGTAGTATAAGGATTTGGTCACTGAGGTTAGTCAGACTCTGTAAGATTAGCTTCTCGAAGGAAGTTGGACAGTTCATTTTCATTCGTGATATAGTAAACACGGCCAACATTAGTGATATAGTAAACACGGCCTACATTAGTGATATAGTAAACACGGCCAACATTAGTGATATAGTAAACACGGCCTACATTAGTGATATAGTAAACACGGCCAACATTAGTGATATAGTAAACACGGCCAACATTAGTGATATAGTAAACACGGCCAACATTAGTGATATAGTAAACACGGCCTATATTAGTGATATAGTAAACACGGCCAACATTAGTGATATAGTAAACACGGCCTACATTAGTGATATAGTAAACACGGCCTACATTAGTGATATAGTAAACACGGCCAACATTAGTGATATAGTAAACAGGCCACATTAGTGATATAGTAAACACGGCCAACATTAGTGATATAGTAAACTACTGATCAACATTAGTGATATAGTAAACACGGCCAACATTAGTGATATAGTAAACACGACCAACATTAGTGATATAGTAAACACGGCCTACATTAGTGATATGAAACACGGCCTACATTAGTGATATAGTAAACGACGGCCTACATTAGTGATATAGTAAACACGGCCAACATTAGTGATATAGTAAACACGAGCCAACATTAGTGATATAGTAAACACGGCCAACATTAGTGATATAGTAAATCACGGCCTATATTAGTGATATAGTAACACGGCCTACATTAGTGATATAGTAAACACGGCCTACATTTGTTTTCCTTACTAGAATTTTTCCAGCCCGTGTGAAGCACTGGTGATTTTTTCATTATTCTCACGTTTAAGTTTTCTTACTTGTACAGGAGGTTCTGATTTTTTTTTGAGACACTCATTTATGTAAACATCTTTTAGCATTGATAGATGCTCATAAGTACGATAAGGCACATAAATTACTGGGAACGGTTGAAGGTCCTTAATCTGTATTCCTGGAACGTAGGCAAGAGAGATACATGATAATATGCAACTTGAAGGTCCTGGAGGAATTGGTACCAAACTTGCACACGAAAATCACTCCCTATGAAAGCAAAAGACTGACAGGAGATGCAACATTCCCCGATGAAAAGCAGGGACGCAGTGAGCACATTGAGAGACAACACAATAAGTGTCCGGGGCCCAAGACTGTTCAACTGCCTCCCAGCATACATAAGGGGGATTACCAATAACCCTGGCTGTCTTCATGAAGGCACTGGACAGGCACCTAAAGTCAGTACCTGACCAACTGGGTCAGTTTGCGTGCGGCCACCAGTAACAGTCTGGTTGATCAGACCCTGATCCACCATGAGGCCTGGTCTCAGACCGAGCCGCCTGGGCGTTGACCACCCGAAACCCTCTTCAGGCTCGTGTAGGCTAGTACACCAAACGGGGATAAGAATGAAATTAGCTTAAAGGCACCCACACCACCGTATGTCCTCGACCAAGAGTAACACACCTAGCTTGGCTGGGTGCTTGGTTCTTGTAAGATTGTGTGGTTCAGTGGGTTAAGGCGTCATGTGATTTTTCCTCACCACGTTGTAGGGCCAAACCTACATGGGTTCGAATCCTCGGCTAGTCGCTGTGTTGCTATTATTATATATATATATATATATATATATATATATATATATATATATATATATATATATATATATATATATATATATATATATATATATTAAAAAAAGCCGTAGCCCACTGAAGCAGGGTAGCCCAAAAGAAAACAAAACAAAAGTTTCTCTTGAATTTTAGACAGAGATGTAAACCATAGCACCGTATCATCCTTTGCAGACGATACTAGGATCTGCATGAGAGTGTCATCCATTGAGGACACGGTAATTCTCCAAGTTTTCCAATGGGCAACGGAGAACAATATGATGTTCAATGAAGACAAATTCCAACTACTCCGTTATGGAAAACTGGAGTAAACAATAGCTATAATTGAGAGTATACTACAAATTCTAATCACACAATAGAGCGGAAAAGTAATGTGAAGGACCTGGGAGTGGTAATATCTGAGGATCTCACCTTCAAGGACCACAACAATGCCACTATCACATCTGCGAGGAAACTGATAGGATGGATAATGAGAACATTCAAGACAAGAGATGCCAAGCCAGTGATGATCCTTTTTAAATCACTTGTTCTCTCTAGGCTAGAATACTGCTGTACATTAACATCCCCATTCAAGGCAGGTGAAATTGCAGATCTGGAGAATGTACAGAGAACCTTTACTGCACGTATAAGTTCCATCAAACACCTTAACTACTGGGAACGCCTGGAAGCACTTCACTTGTACTCACTGGAGCGCAGGCGAGAGAGATACATCATAATCTACACCTGGAAAATCCTAGAGAGACTGGTCCTTAATCTGCACACAAAAATCACTAACTTGGAAAGCAAACGATTTGGCAGGCGATGCAACATCCACCCAATGAAAAGTAGGGGCGCCATTACTACACTAAGAGAAAACACAGTAAGCGTCAGGGTCCCAAGACTGTTCAACAGCCTCACACCATGCCTAAGGGAAATTACCAATAGACCCCTGGCTGCCTTCAGGAGGGAGCTGGACAGATACTTAAAGTTAGTGCCGGATCAGCCGGGCTGTGGTTCGTACGTTGGACTACGTGCGGCTAGCAGTAACAGCCAGGTGATCAGGCCCTGATCCACCGGGAGGCCTGGTCATGGACCGGTCAGCGGGGGCGTTGATCCCGGGACACTCCTCCAGGTAGACACATCACCTGAGGCGCACATCAACCAAATAACTGCAGCAACATATGGGTGTCTGGCAAACCTAAGAATAGCTTCTCGTCGTCTAAGTGAGGAGTCTTTACGACACTATACAGCGTGTACATTAGGTCCATATTGGAGTACGTAGCGCCAGTATGGAACCCACACCTGGTCAAACACGCCAAGAAATTAGAGAAAGTGCAAATGTTTGCAACAAGACTAGTTCTGGGGAGGTTAAGGGGAAATCAACCTGACGACACTGTAGGAAAGGAGAGATAAGGGGGATATGATAACGACGTATAAAATACTGTGAAGAATTGACAAGGTGGACAGAGAGATGGGATACAGAAACAGGGAAACACAACTGGAAGTTGAAAACTCAGATGAGTCACAACGTGTTAGGAAGTATTTCTT
>WNWK01014183.1:0-52408 GCA_009830355.1 Cherax destructor | reverse complement strand
GCTCTCCCTCGGCTCAGCGAGGGTGCCCCTGCAAGCAGCAGATCCTGGTGCAACCTGCTGCTGTTTGCAATGGCTGTCTGGCTGTCCTGCCGAAGATGGACAGGCACCTTGCAACATCTGTTGTTGGGGAAATGGATGCATTCCCTAGAATATTGCTCATTACTCTGTCATTTGTTTACCATGTATGGACGTTTTTTATGATTCATTACCTTTTAACTGTCATGATTGTGACCAGCTCTACCGGGAGCTCATTACCTTTGCAACTTGTCATGATTGTGACCAGCTCTACCTGGAGCTCATTACCTTTGCAACATGTCATGATTGTGACCAGCTCTACCTGGAGCTCATTACCTTTCAACTTGTCATGATTGTGACCAGCTCTAGTTCATTACCTTTGTAACTTGTCATGAGTGTGACCAGCTCTACCTGGAGCTCATTACCTTTGCAACTTGTCATGATTGTCCCCAGATCTAGTTCATTACCGCTGTAACTTGTTCAGCTATAAAAACTTTGAGTCCAGTCTCTGGACCAATTATGTACCTCTGTAATCTTTTGACTACCGCCCACAGGATGGGTATGGGGTGCATAATAAAGATATTAAACTGTAAAAACACGGTATTGTGCCTTTTTTGTTATTTAAAGGTTAAGGAAATCGGCCTTACAACACTGGAGGACAGGAAAGTTAGGGAGACATGATGTTCCAGAGAGTTGACACAGAAACAAGGGGTCACAATTGGAAACTGAAGACTCAGATGAGTCAAAGGGATGTTAGGAAGTATTTCTTCAGCCATAGAGTAGTCAGGAAGTGGAATAGTCTAGTACGTGATGTAGTGGAGGCAGGAACCATACATAGCTTTAAGACGAGGTATGATAAAGCTCATGGAGCAGGGAGAGAAAGGACCCAGTAGCGATCAGTGAAGAGGCGGAGCCAGGAGCTGAGTTCGACCCCTGCAACCACAATTAGGTGAGTACAATTAGGTGAGGTGAGTACACACAAGTGCAAAGTGATGAAGATTGGGAAGGGCAAAGAAGATCGCAGAAGGAGTACAGTCTAGGGGCTAGAGACTACTAACCTCACTCAAGGAAAAAGGGTTTTGGGGTAAGGATAATACGGGCATATCTCTTGAGGCGCATCAACCAAATAACTGCTGCAGCATAGGGCGCCTACAAACCGACATATCAATAAGGAATCATTCAGGACCCTGTACACCATGTATGTCAGGCCTATATTGGAGTATGCATCACCAGTTTAGAACCCACACCTAGCCAAGCACGTAAGGAAATTAGAGAAAGTACAAAGGTTTGCAACAAGACTAGTCCCAGAGCTGAGGGCATGTCCTACGAGGAGAGGTTAAGGAAAATCGACCTGACGACACTGGAGGACAGGAGAGTTAGAAAGGATATGATAATGACATATATAAAATACTGAGAGGAATCGACAAGGTGGACAGAGACAGGATGTTCCAGAGATGGGACACAGCAACAAGGGGTCACAGTTGGAAGTTGAAGATTAAGATGAATCACAGGGATGTTAGGAAGTATCTCTTCAGTCACAAAGTTGTCAGGAAATGGAATAGTCTGGGAAGTAATGTAGTGGAATCAGGATCCATAAAGAGCTTTAAGTAGAGGTATGATAAAGCTCATGGAGCAGGAAGAGTGACTTAGTAACGACCATTGAAAAGGCGGAACCAGGAGCTGTGAATTGCCCCTCCAACCACAACTAGGTGAGTACACACACACGCACACACACACACACACACACACCTTGTTGCCAAAAAAAAAAAAAAAAAAAAAAAACAGGCGCCAGCATCTCTTAGTATTTAGTTCTTAATATATTATTTTGACAAGATTTGTGTACTTTTACTTAAAACTTATTATTGTGCATATAATAGATATGTATGGGACAGATCAAGATATTTTATATACTCACTGAGTTCAAGTTATCGATGTTATCAACAGTGTATGGAGAGATTATATATCTCCATACACAGATTTCATAATAAAATAATATAAAATCAATATAATTTTATCAAGTTTTGATCCTTAATTTTAGGGGAACAAGAAAACCGTCAGAATACCCAAGGAGTAGAGAGGAACAAAATGGTTGGGAACCTCTAACCTAAAGCCTGGGCCTAAACCTGAGGCCTGGTCACAGACCGGGCCGCGGGGCGTTGACCCCCGAAACTCTCTCCAGGTAAACTCAGGTAAAGTACATGCCTTAAATAGTGTTTCGATACCCACTGTTGGTACGCTTCTTTAGTTACCAGGATTGCAGAACTCGGATGATGCCTTTCCTGATCAGAAGGAAAATAAGAAAAGTACAAGAATGTAGCAAACTATAAGAAGCAAAGGGCACATGAGACCAGAAAAGCGAGCAGAAGAGCCAGAAACAAGCCACGGGAAAATAACATAACAGGAAAAGCCAATTCTGAGCCGAAACTGCTCCTCAGCCACATCAGAGGACAAGCAAAACAAATGTATTCTGTGAAGATAACTGGAAGATCAAATACTGTCAGCAGAACCAGGGTATTCCATCTCATTTCATGTCATTATTAATTCATTCAAGGCATTAGAATGTTTTGAGGAAAGTAGTTCAGGAATTTCAATTGTATTAGTAATGTGAAAGGAGAAATATATACAGTCAAGATTAAAAGAGAAGCTTGTCGGTCTTTGATGATGAAAGGTATTATTTGGATACCGAGTATTCTTTGTCTTATGGACACCCTGATATTCAGATCTAAACGTGGAGGCTAGAATGATCCCCATGTTGTATTACCGAAAATGTATCTTTTATATTATAATGTGTCTTTGTACATTTTTTTGGTTATAATAATGAAAATGCACCTTTGTTGTATTACCTGAAAAACGAGAAAACAATGAAACAAAATGAAGTTGTTTAATGATTCACTTTTGTATACTTACCTCTTACCCCATGGGGGGGAAATTCATCAATTGTGTTTTGAATGAAAATTGTGAAAGTGTCTGTCACTGACTAAATATGTTTACCACTTGAATGATTTCTCAAGAGAAATGTTATCCTGGGACCTGGGGGTTGTACAATAGTGGAGTGTTTACCCGTTGTGGGTCTTTATCAAATGACACGTTTGTGTTTGGTGGTCCCCCGTGACGTCACACCCCACCTGGTTTTCTTGATTCATCTTGATGTGTCCTTACCTTTTACCCCGTAGGGGGGAGTGAATGTGTTTACCACTCGAATTATCTCTTACCCATATGGGGAACCCAAAAATTCGAAACCCCCTCAAAATTCGAAAAAAATTGATCCGAGGAAATGGAGGGTAACTAAAAAATTAGAAAAATCGACGTAGATCTTGATCCATGGAAATGGAGGGTAACTCAAATAATCGAAAAAAAATCCCCCAAAATTCAAAACCCCCAAATTAAAAAAACGATGTAAAAGTTGATCTGTGGAACTGGAGAGTAACTCAAAAACAAAAAAAAAAAAAATCGAGAAATCCTAAAAATTCGAAAAATTAATAAATTAAAAAAAATTGGCAACACTCCCGGAAAATCTGGCAACCCTCATTGGCCCCTAGGGGGTAGGGGTCGACCGGGAAAGGGGGATGCACCAAGAAAAAATTATATAAATGGGGGTCCAAGAAAAGGGGGCAGAACCCCTATTAAAAAAAAATTGTGGGTCAACCCCCCACTCAAAATTTTGGAGGGGGCGGAGCCCCCACTCAAAAAAAGTAATTACTCTGGCACATTACCTACTACTTACGTTGTTGAGATGGTTTGGACATATAGAAAGGATGGAGCAAAACAGAATGACTTCGAGAGTGTATAAATCTGTAGTGGAGGGAAGGCAGGGTAGGGGTCCGCCTAAAAAATGTTGGAGGGAGGGGTAAAGGAGGTTTTGTGTGCACTCTGAAGGAGGGGTGTTAATGTTGCAGTTTTGTAGCTGTAGTGTAAACACGCCTCTGGCATGACAGTGATGGAGTGAATGATGATGAAAGTTTTTCTTTGTCGGGCCACCCTGCCTTGGTGGGAAACGGCCGTTGTGTTAATAAAAAAAATGAAGAATAATTTTGTACAAAAAGAACCTTAGAAAACTTTCCTAACCTTATTATAGCAAACGCAATTTAATTTAGCCTAATCCAACTAAATATATTTTAGATAAGTTTACAATAATTTAATAATAAACAAACACAATAAAATATTTTTTTTTTTCGTTTAGCTCAGAATGATTTTTGCGAAATTATTGAATACACAAATTTTCGCTTGTCCTTATTCAGCAACATGATGGCTGCTATTTAAGACAAAATTGCAAGTTTTACCTATTTGGCACGATATATATATATATATATATATATATATATATATATATATATATATATATATATATATATATATATATATATATATGCAAAAAGATCACAGTAAACAGGTGATATCAAAATATGCTAAGACAACCACTATGGAAAAATAGAGAATTCCAAGCATTCGTGACTATCATTATCAAGGAACCATATAGTTCCTTGATAATGTGAGAATCACGAAAGCTTGGAATTCTCTTTTTCATAGTGGTTGTCTTCTATTTTATATATATATATATATATATATATATATATATATATATATATATATATATATATATATATATATATATATTTAATAATAATAATAATAATAATAATAATAAAAATATTATTATAATAATATGTGGACCAATTTGATTACCTTGACTTGCACATAGGGTACCACTTTACCAACAGAGTCAATACGATAGGCGGTGGAGGGACTGTTAGAAGAGATCATGCCAGTCGTCTCGGTCATTCCATAACCTCCTGCCAGAGAACGACTCATCTGTACACAGAAGGCAGTACATAGTTATCTGGTAATGATAATGATTCATTGCATGAAATCATCAATATTATTACATAAAAATACACTTCCTAATAAATATTGAAGTAATTCTTGTTTCTTTGGTCTAGAATTCTGGAAAGTAACTTAATCTCTTCAGCACTGTGATACACTGTAATAAATAATACAGTAACAAAACTATAATCTCTTGTTACCATTGTCTCTTATCTATGGCTTACATGTTACTGAAAATGTCTCAGATAAGAGTGAGAGTCAGGTAGCTAGCTATTGCATCTCCCTTGCTCTCTCTTGTTATGCAGGTTTCTGCATGACATTTAAATATACGTAATATATAGCTATTGGAGAAGTGTGCCATAAATTTCATGTAATTAGAAAAATAGTAATAATAATGTATAACCTTTAGATAAATGTAAATGATAATTTTAGAAATATGCTGTGCTTTGGATGAATACTGTAAAGTAAGTTTAAGCTGTGAAATAAGGAAATCCAGCTAGGGATTTATTTTCCAAATGTTTGTGGTGAGGTGGTGGCGTCGCTTGGGGGAACACATGTTGGCAGCATGGTTAGCGGCTGGGGAGACAGAGCCTGGTTTCAGCTAAGTTTGTGATGTTGTGTTCCTTTTTTGTGTAGCTAACTCAAGTAATAGGCACTTTTATGGTGTACCAGTACACACCCTGGGCTCGGACATGGTCGGGGCTCGGAAGGACGAGTGTGAACTGAAGAAATAGGAGGAGATGTGTTCTGGATGAGGGTAGCGGTGGCTGTGCCGACCCCATAGGGAGCTGTTGTGTTTTTGAAGTGACAACCCGGCCGCCCTCTCCGTCCTGTACTGTTATTGAGGGGGTTTGGCTAATTGATATGTGAAGAGGTGTGTTTGGACTGTATATAGTTTAATATAAGTAATAAATTTATATTTTCTTACCTAGGAATTTTTGGTGTGACCCTTCTGATACCCTAACCCATTGAAGCACTAAACCACAATGGTAATATCAGCTTTGTTTATGGGGATAGACCTGGGAGGCCTAGTTTTACAGGTGTTTTGTGTAACTTTTATCCTTTGCCCTTAGACAAGGCATTAGGCCTCAGGTAAACCCCAATTTCTGCGTAACACTGCATAGTCACTTTTTTTTAGAATTGTATGATAGATAAGATCAGCGGTCATAAACCTGCATCCTTTCACCTAACTGTGGAAAAAATATATTCATATAGTGGTGATGTCATGTCTGAGGGCAATGTGCGATGTAAATATAATGCAGAAAATTCATAGTTTGGAAATTAGGAGGAGGTGCAGGGTTACTAAATGTATTGTCTAGAGTGCTGAGTAGGGGTTGTTGAAGTGGTTCGGACATTTAGAGAAGATGGAACGAAATACAATGACTTGGAGAGCATACAAATCTGCAGTGGAAGGAAGGCTGGGTAATGGTAGGCCTAGGAAAGGTTGGGAAGAGGGAAAAAGGATCTTTTGAGTTCGTGGGGCCTGGACTTCCAGTAAGCTTGCGTGAGCTTATTACATAGAAGTGAGTTGAGACAAATGATTTTTATGACTTGATGTACTGTTGGAGTGTGAGCAAAGTAACCGGAATACCGGACTTGAGTCCTGAGGTGGAAAATATAGTGCCTGCCCTCTGAAAGAGGAGTGTTGATGTTGCGGTTTCTTAACTGTAGTGTAGGCGCACCTCTGGGAAGGCATGGATGGAGTGAATGATGATGAAAGTGTTTCTTCTTTTTTGGGTTACTCTATCTTGGTGGAAAACGGCCAATATATTAATAATATAATGCAAATATAGCAAACCAAGTGATATAGGATGAAAAACAACCACGAGGGAAGTAGAATTCTACTTCTCCGTGGTTGTTTTACTATATATATATATATATATATATATATATATATATATATATATATATATATATATATATATATATATATATATATATATATATATATCCAACAGTATAAATTTGTCCCAGTGGGATCAGAGACCTTGGTAGCGTGGGAAAAATGCAACACGTTTCCTTAAAGAACTGGGTTCCAGACTCATCGACACCACCAGGGACCCAAGGGCAGCCACGTTCATGTTCCAGCGTCTCAGCGTGGCCATCCAGAGGGGAAACGCATGCTGCCTACTTGGCTCGCGTCCGGCTTCGGAGGAGCTGGAGGAGATTCATAATCTTTGACATATTGTACCATTGTATTCATGTTCATGTTTGTGTTTTCTATAAATGTATTCTGTCTATAAATAAAGCATTTATATGTATGTATGTGTGTATATAGGATGGGTGGTAGGAGAAGTGGAATATTCAAATGGCTTCAGGAAGAAATCCAAATAATCTTCCTTGAAGCCTTTTTATCCACTTCTCCGAGGCTATGGGTCCTCATATTTGCATAGAGTTATATCCTATATATATATATATATATATATATATATATATATATATATATATATATATATATATATATATATATATATATAAACATGCAGAACAACCATTGTGAAATAAATAGAAGAATTCCAAGTGCTTTCGTGATTTTTCACATTATAAAGGAACTAAAAATAAAAAATCTACAAGATATATAAGAAACGAGACTGCTCCTCACAGTTACCTCACAACACCTGAATTTTTTATATAAGCTGTGAAACACAGCTTATATTCTACCAAAGCATTAAGAATTTAACTTGTCTAATGAATCTTAAATTCTTCCCAACTTTTATTAATTATAAATGTATCCAATTTATATAACCCAAAAGCAATATTCATATCATTTTCAAAAGTATTTTTGTTAAACTTGATTTTATTATCTCAGATAATAAACAAAGCATTAGAATCTCGACCACTTCTAATGCTATATTTATGTTGCTTAAATCTTAGTTCAAGACTTTTATGAGTTTGACTGAACAAAGATGCCCTCCACTGAGCAACTGAGGGTGGCTAAGCTCGAGATATAGCGACTGACGGAGGAAAACAAGAGGATTCGTAGTAGTCTTCCTGTTGTGAGTCCTCAGGTCAAGAAAGAAACCTGGGCAGTGTCCGGACAGCATGGAGCAAAGTTGAAGATCAAGAGGACGAATGGAGAGGTAGAAACGAAGAAGAAGCAAGAGACTGCAGTGGAAACTTGGAACTCTTTCTCTGTGCTACCAACTAATGTGAGTTAACTACTGGGAGCGTCACAATGAAGAGCAACAAGGAAGGTAAGAATATTGTGCTTGTTGGGGACAGTCAGATTAGGTACATAGATAGGGCATTCTGCTTGAAGGATAGGAGTAGGAGACAGAGGTGTGCTTCCTGGGGCTGAGATGGAGGATATTGTTAGCCGGCTTGACAACATCATGTATGGTAATGGGATCAATCCTATTATCTGCCTCAGTGCTGGATGCAATGAAGTAGGCAAGCGTAGAAGTGAGGATTTAGTTAGAAGGTATAAGGCAGCAATAGACATTGCTAAGAAGAAGGGAGGGAGCCCTGTTATATGTGGCATTTTGCCAAGAAGGGGTGTTGGAAATGAATGGCTGTCCAGAACGATTGCTATAAATTGTTGGCTGAACAAACACTAAGGATAATGCAGTACCATTCATTGACAACTGGGACCACTTCTATGGCTAAAATGACATGTATGCCAGGGATGGGGTTCACTTATCCAGGGCAGGTGTGGGTTTTCTCACTAGCTCAGTTGAGGATGTTGTTAGGGCTTTAAACTATGATTAGTTAGAGGTATGGGTTTATGAATGAAAAACAGTCCGAATCAAAATATTTATTTAGGCTTTGGTAATGATAGTAACAAAAATTATGTAAAAAAAAAGCTGAATAGGAAAAAGATTCACAAGAAAAAACATATTAGTGTATTTTATACTAACTGTCGAAGAGCCAGAAATAAAATTAATGTATTACGTTTGGTAGCATGTGCTGGGAACTTTGATGTCATTGCAATAACTGAAATATGGTATAATTTAAAGAGTCGGAATATGATTGTTGAGTGTCATATTCAAGGCTTTAAGTTGTTCCATGTAGATAGATATAATGGGAAAGGGGGGTGGAAAAAATAAAAATTGTTACATAAAAACAGGTATAAAAATAGATGGATCAGTAACAGAATCTCTTTGGGTAGAGTTTCTAGAAGGTCGAGAAAACTAATTCTAGGTGTAATATACCGACCTCCAGGTTTGGATCACGATAGAGGGAGACTTCTTTGGGAAGATATTGTTAGGGCTTCTAGACACAATAACGTAGTGATAGTAGGGGATTTAAACTTTAGTCAAATTGACTCGACTTCTTTGATGGGTAATCTGGAGTCCAGTGACTTTATGGAAGTAGTTCAGGACTGTTTTCTGAAGCAGTGTGTGACGGAGCCTACCAGAGGTAATAATTTGCTCGACCTAGTCTTGTCAAATAAAGAAACCTCGTAAATAATCTGGAGATCACTGAAGAGCTTGACGCAAGTGATCACAAATCACTTGTGGCAGAATAAGGATAACACGGTAAAAATCCCCGATTTTCGTTCTGCCGATTATATTGGACCTAGGAGCACCTGTCTAATCTCGATTGGGGTAATCTAGCTAATGATTTTATTGACGATGATCATACTTACGATTACGAAGGGATCTGCGTTTAGGATTTTTTTTAATAATGTACAACCTGCTCAGAGTATATTTATTCCCCAGAGAGAAATTAGGTCAAATAATAATGATCACAAATGGTTTAACAGGAGGCTAACGCATCTATTAGGAGAGAAAAGAGGAATTTATAGGAGCATCCAAAGAGGAGAGGTTAACCTTATTGACCAATATGTTCAGTTTAAAAGAAGTAAAAATGGGAATTAGAAGGGCTATACGTGACTATGAAATTAGAGTTGCTAATGAATCAAAGACTAATCCAAAAGGGTTCTTTCAAGTGCATAGGATGAAGTTGAGGGAAAAAGTAGGACCTCTGAAAATTGGAAATGAACAGCTGACGGATAACGAACTGGAAATGTGTACTCTATTTAATGATTATTTTTGTCAGTCTTTACACAAGAAGACGTAAATGAGATTCCAGAAATTAACAATTATTCAGTTCCTGAAGAATTCAAATTAACTAATATTACTGTCACGAGGACATGGTTATCAAACAGATAGATAAACTGAAACAAAATTAGTCCCCGGGACCCGACAAGTTGTTTTCCAGGGTACTTAAAGAATGCAAGATAGAACTTAGTCAGCCATTAACGAGCGTGTTTAATTAATGCGTCCAACCTAACTGGTGTTGTGCCAGAGATGTGGAAAATAGAACATAAGAACATAAGAATGGAGGAACACTGCAGAAGGCCTACTGGCCCATAAAAAGCAGGTCCTTATCTAAACCACCACTACCCAAAGCTACCCAACAATTTACTCCCTTACCCATGACACCAATCAAACCCAGCCACTCCCACTCATATATTTGTCCAATCTCTTTTTAAAGCCACCCAGGGTCCTAGCCTCTATCACCCTACTCGGAAGATAGTTCCACGCATCCACAACTCTGTTCGAAAACCAGTACTTGCCTATGTCCTTTCTAAATTTAAATTTATCCAACTTAAATCCGTAATTTCTGGTTCTTACCTGGTTCGACATCCTCAGTACTTTATTAATATCTCCTTTGTTTATGCCCATCATCTACTTATACACTTCGATGATATCTCCCCTCATTCTACGTCTCTTCAGAGAGTGATGATTCAAGGCTCTATGTCTATCTTTATACAGTAAATCATTTTAGTCATTCTTCTCTGTATGTTCTCCAATGAGTCTATATCCATCCTGTAGTAAGGAAACCAAAACTGAGCGGCATAATCCAAATGAGGCCTCATTAGTGATGTATAGAGCTGTAAAATAACTTTTGGACTTCTGTTCATTATACGTCTTGAAATAAATCCTAGTAATCTGTTAGCCTTATTGCACACTTAGGCACTGCTGTCTTGGTTTTAGATTTCTGCTTACCATGACTCCCAAGTCTTCCAAGTTGGATAAATTTAGATAAATTGGATAAATTTAGATTTAGAAAGGACATAGGTAAATACTGGTTTTCGAACAGAGTTGTGGATGCGTGGTGATCTGTACTTTGCCAGTGGTGACCTGGAATTTGCTCTATGAAGATTTGTCTAGTTTGCTTTCTGTTCATAGCTACCTGAGATTGTGATGATGGCTTCCTTCTACTACGAGCAGCTATATCTTCAGCTTAAGGCAGAATTAATGGAAGCAAGAAGAGAAATTCAACGACTGAAAGGTATGTGCAAGGATTATCCCCGAGACAATGTCGCCGATGTTCGGACCAATGAATGGATGCTGGTCGGAACTGAAGGGACGAAGCTGATGATGAAGTTCCAGAAGACTGCTGTGAAAACCAGCAGCTCTTTTTCCTTGTTAACAGATAAATGTGAATCGACCACCTATGGTCTTCAAACATGGACAATTCTTAATGACACAGTGAAGCCAGCCATCGAAGATATCCCAGAGAAGACCATCTCTTATAAGACCGTCGAGAACGTCATGCACACCGCCAGTTGATGCAAAAACATTGTATTAGTTGGGTACAGTCAGATTAAGTTTATTGATAGGGCTTTTTGTCTTTGGTATAGGAAGAGGAGGCAGAGGGTGTGTTTTCCTGAGGCTGGGATGAAGGATATTGTTAGCCATCTGGACGACGTCAAGAGAGGTAAGGGAGAAATCCTATTATCTGTCTCTGTGCTGGAAGCAACGATGATGGCAGACGTAGGAGTGAGGACCTGATTACCAGGTATAGGTCAGCAATAGACATAATTAGGAAGAAGGGTGGGAACCATGTGATATATGGTATTTTGCCAAGGAGGGGAGTTGGAAATGAATGGTTGTCCAGGGCAATTGGTGTCAATTGCTGGCTGGACAAACACTGTAAAGAAAATGCAGTATCATTCATTGACAACTGGGACCTTTTCTATTGCAGAAATGACATGTATGCCAGGGATGGAGTTAACTTATCCAGGTCTGGCTTGGGGGCACTGGCCATTGCAGTGGAGGGAGCTGTCAGGGTTTTAAACTATAAATAGTTTGTGGTATGGGTTTTGGGGGGAAAACAGTGAAGTCCCAGTGTAGTAATATTGTGAGTTTTAGGGAAACTAGTAATAGGCAGAATGAGGTGGATATTGGAAAGCCAGTAGCACTAGGTGACAAGGAGAGTAATAAGTATAGTGGAAAAACAAAAATGAGCAGGAAGGGTAAAGATTGCTCCCATTACCTCTCATGATGTCGTCAAGATGGCTAACAATATCCTTCATCACAGCCCAGGAAAACACACCCTCTGCCTCCTCTTCCTATCCCTAAGATAAAATTCCCTATCCATAAATTTAATCTGACTGTCCCCAACTAAAACAATGTTCTTACCTCGACTGGTGGTGTGCATGACGTTCTCGACGGTCTTAGTAGAGATGTCTTAAGAACATAAGAATGGAGGAGCACTGCAGAAGGCCTACTGGCCTTCCACTACCCAAAGCTACACAACAATTTATTTCCATACCCACGACACCAATCAAACCCAATCTCTTTTTAAAGCTACCCAAGGTCCTAGCCTCTATCACCCTACTCGGAAGATTGTTCCACACATCCACAACTCTATTAAAATGGTATAAAATACCGACAGGTTGTTAGGTAAGACACTTATGCAACAGTTAGGTATCTTTATTTCGAAATGTTTCGCCTTCACAGTAGGCTTTTTCAGTCGAGTACAGAAAAGTTGGTAGAAGCAGAAGAGATGTGAAGAAGATGTAATCAGTCCATCACCCTTGAATATCTAGTTTTGAGGTGGTCAGTCACTCAGCCTGGAAAAGAGTATTTGTTGCCACAATAAAATCTCACATTAGTTGCATTTATGTCCTTTTACTTAACATGTCAGAGCTATTTGAGAATAAGGTACTGATTTTTTACAGATTCACAATGGAGGATATTTCAGTACTGAGGGGAAGAGTTGGATAATAAATGTTTACTAGTAACTTACTTTTTTACCATATTTTCAAATAGTTTTGAGAGAGTTAATTAAGAATAAATATACCAATGTCTATCAATCTGAGAGTCAAAGAAAAGTAGAGTGGTTTCACCAGTCTCTCAGGACGATGCATGTTTGTTTTACCCCGTACCAGAAGGACTGAGATGAGGGTATTCCCATCCTTTTAATTGTCGTGCGGGAAGCACTCTGGAATCATTAAGCCATGGGCTAGGTGAGGATGGTGATGCTTTTCCCTCGGAGTTTTTTTTCAGTTTCAGAGACTGGCTAAGAAGAGGTGGATGGGACCAGTGATCCATTATTATTATAATCAAAAGAAGCGCTAAACCACAGGGGTCATACAGGGCAGGATGCAAAGAGAATGGGTTGTAAGAGGGAGAGGGATGATTAGTAGGGTATGGAGTGCAGAAGGGTAATGGATAGTGCAGGGATAGAGGGTAGCAAGAGATTGAGGTAGAAGTGACTGATGGGAGTGCTAGAGGCATAATCTTCAGAGTTTGTGTAGTAAGTCAGTTTCTGTCAAAAAGTCAATGAGAGAGTCAGGATTAAAGGAGGGTCCATCAGCAAGAAGGGAAGGTAAAGAAAGGTCAGCAGAGCGAAGACGACGTTGGAGGTAAATTCTGAGTGCTCGTAGATAGAGTGGGCAGTCCAACAGAATATGGCGAACAGATACTGGAACCTGACAATGCTCACAGAGAGGGACAGGGAGCCTCTCCATGAGATACCCGTGAGTAAGACGAGTGTAGCCGATGCGAAGACGGGAGAGTGTAGTCTCCCAACCTCGACATTGGTGACAAGAAGAAGGCCAGAAACCTATACTCGGTTTAATAGAATGAAGTTTATTATTTAGCAGGTCAGACCAGCGTTGTTGCTAATGGGTGCGAAGGTGGGTAGCAATGACTGCAAAATAGTCCGTCAATGGAACACTTCTATATGAAACTGGAAGGTCATGTACTGCTGACCGCGCAGCAGTGTCTGCCTGTTCATTGCCCTGTACATCAACATGACCAGGGACCCAACAAAAAACAATATCTTTGTGCTTGCTAGAGATACGGCGTAATCAAAGTTGGATACGAAGAACTAGGAGGTGAGTCTACCTGGAGTCTACCTGGAGAGAATTCCAGGGGTCAACGCCCCCGCGGCCCGGTCCGTGACCAGGCCTCTTGTTGGACCAGAGCCTGATCAACCAGGCTGTTACTGCTGGCCGCACGCAGTCCAACGTACGAACCACAGCCCGGCTGATCAGGTACCGACTTGAGGTGCCTGTCCAGTGCCTGCTTGAAGACAGCCAGGGGCTTGTTGGTAATCCCCCTGATGTATGCTGGGAGGCAGTTGAACAATCTTGGGCCCCTCACACTTATTGTGTTGTCCCTCAACGTGCTAGTGGCACCCCTGCTCTTCATTGGGGGAATGTTACATCGCCTGCCGAGTCTTTTGCTTTCGTAGGGAGTGATTTTTGTGTGCAAGTTTGGTACTAAGCCCTCGAGAATTTTCCATGTGTATATAATAATGTATCTCTCCCGCCTGCGTTCTAGAGAGTAAGGTTTAGGAACTTCAAGCGTTCCCAGTAGTTGAGGTGGTTTATCGCACTTATGCGTGCCGTGAAGGTTCTCTGCACATTTTCAAGGTCAGCAATTTCACCCGCCTTGAAAGGTGCAGTTAGTGTGCAGCAATATTCCAGCCTAGATAGAACAAGCGATCTGTAAAGTGTCAACATGGGCTTGGCATCCCTGGTTTTGAAGGTTCTCATTATCCATCCTGTCATTTTTCGAGCAGATGCAATTGCTACATTGTTATGGTCCTTGAAGGTGAGATCCTCTGACATGAACACTCCCAGGTCTTTGACATTAGTTTTTCGCTCTATTGTGTGGTTGGAATTAGTTTTGTACTCCGATGAGATTTTAATTTCTTCACGTTTTCCGTATCTGAGTAATTGAAATTTCTCATCATTGAACTTCATATTGTTTTCTGCAGCCCATTTAAAGATTTGGTTTATGTCTGCTTGGAGTCTTGCAGTGTCTTCAACGGTGGACACTGTCATACAGATTCGGGTGTCATCTGCAAAGGAAGACACAGCACTGTGGCTTATATCCCTGTCAATGTCTGATATGAGGATGAGGAATAGGATGGGAGCAAGTACTGTGCCTTGTGGAACAGAGCTTTTCACAGTAGCTGCCTCAGACTTTACTCTGTTGACTACTACTACTCTTTGTGTTCTATGTGTTAGGAAATTATAAATCCATCTACCAACTTTTCCTGTTATTCCTTTATCACGCATTTTGTGTGCTATTACACCATGGTCACACTTGTCAAAGGCTTTTGCAAAATCTGTGTATATAACATCTGCATTCTGTTTATCTTCTAGAGCATCCAGGACCTTGTCGTAGTGGTCCAGTAGTTGGGACAGACAGGAGCGGCCTGCTCTAAACCCATGCTGTCCTGGGTTGTGCAATTGATGGGTATCAAGATGGGTGGCGATCTTGCTTCTTAGAACCCTTTCAAAGATTTTTATGATATGGGACGTTAGCGCAATTGGTCTGTAGTTCTTTGCTATTGCTTTACTGCCCCCTTTGTGGAGCGGGGCTATGTCTGTTGTTTTTAGTAGCTGCGGGACGATCCCAGTGTCCATGCTCCCTCTCCATAGGATGTTAAAAGCATGTGATAGGGGCTTCTTGCAGTTCTTGATGAACACGGAGTTCCATGAGTCTGGGCCTGGAGCGGAGTGCATGGGCATGTCATTTATTGCCTTTTCAAAGTCATTTGGCGTAGTGATGATGTCAGAAAGGCATGCGTCTGTCAAGTTCTGTGGCACTCTCATGAAAAAATCATTTAGGTTTTCGATTTTCAGTCTGGTTAGTGGCTCGCTAAAGACTGAGTCATACTGGGATTTAAGTAACTCACTCATTTCCTTGCTGTCATCTGTGTAGGACCCATCCGGTTTAAGTAGGGGCCCAATACTGGTTGTTGTTCTCGACTTTGATTTTGCATAGGAAAAGAAATACTTAGGGTATCAAATTTTCGGATAGCCTGTAAAGCATTAAGGAAGTCTAAAACGCCCACAAATGGTGACACAGGCATAGATGCAATACGGATAAGTGCCACAAGAATGGCATACAATTCAGCCGTAAATATGTAGCCGAGGGTAATAGATGCCCTCGCACGACGCTGTCCGGGAACACTGCTGCGAATCCGATGCCGTCAGATGACTTTGAACCATCGGTGTATACTGCGATGGCATGGGAATGAGAATGGAAATGGTCCAGAAAAGAAGAGCGAGAAGTCGCTATAGGTAGTTGGGCTTTCGCGCAAGGTATAGGAATAGAACAGACACGGACAGCAGGAACTTCCCAAGGGGGTAGGGGAAAGGGAGATGCCACATGAACATATAAAGGTGGTAGCTGAAGCTGAAAGGAAGACAAGAGTGAATGTAGACGAAGAGAAAAGGGACGAAGTAAACAGGGGCGACGAACAAATAAAGAGCGTCTACTAACATTGTGACAATCCTATACATGGAAGGATTGCGGAGGTCATGAGAGCGGACATAATAGTGAAGGCAATGTGCATCACGACGATCGGACAAGGATGGAGTGTTCGCTTCTACCTAGAGACTCTCAACCGGGAAAGAACGAAAAGCACCAAGGCATAAACAAAATCTTTGGTGATGGATGGAATTAAGGCTGGAAAGAGTAGCAGAGAGGTAATGTGAGGTTTCGAGGACAATCGACGGTCAAACAGAAGGCCGAGAAACCTGACTGTATCACGTTCTGGGAAACGTGAGCCGTATAGGTACAATGGATGATCAGAGACCACTGAACGTCTAGTAAACGTAATTTGGTGAGTTTTGCCACTACAAAATTTAAACCCGTGAGTGGTGGCCCAATCGGAAACCCGGTTGACGGCATGCTGGAGGAAACTGCAATGAGGTGACAGTCAGCACCTGCTCAAGCTATAGCAAAGTCATCCACATAAAGCGATGACCAAATATTGGATGGGAGAACAGATGCCAGATTATTTATAGCAAGGAGAAAGAGTGTTGTGCTCAGAACACAACCCTTGGGAACACCTTCAGCTTGGACAAACTCCGGGGAAAGCATATTACTAACTCGGACATGGAAATGTCTTTCAGTTAAGAAGGCCTTAAGGAAAATTTTAGATTGCCTCGGAGGCCTAAGGAGTGGGCCTGGGCCAAGATATTATACCTCCAATTTGTGTCATAAGCCTTCTCAAGATCAAAAAAGAAGGCAATAACCGAGTAATTATTAGCAAAGGCATTACGAATATACGTATCCAAGCGAAGTAAGGGGTCAATGGCAGAACAGCCCTTACGAAAGCCATATTGACTAGTGGAGAGACTACTGTGCGTCTCTAAGTACCACATCAAACGTCTATTAACTAGATGTTCCGTCACCTTGCAAACTGCACTGGTAAGAGCGATGGGACGGAAGTGGGAGGTATCATGTCCCGTAGTACCCGGTTTGCGAAAAGGGAGAAAAATAGCAGACTTCAACAGCTGGGGAAGAACTCCTTGCGACCATATAAGATTAAAGTCATAAGAGGACAGCAAGAGCTGACTGATGTAAATGCTGTAGCATACGAATATGTATGCCGTCTGGCCCAGCTACCGATGATCGGCAAGTGGAGAGTGTTGCCTCCAGTTCTTGAAGGGTATAAGGCACATTATAAGATTCTTCTCTGATAGAAGAAAAATCTAAGAGCTTTAACTTGCTGGCAGACTTAGAAGAAAGGAACAAGGGGCATAGATGGAGCCCTGAGAAATGCGAACCAGATGATTAACAATTTCAGTGGCTACGGCAAGAGGGTGTGCTATCGACACCGGCAACCTGAAGAACAGGAGCCGGGTCGGGGGAGAATTTACCACTCAATTTCCGCACTTTCTTCCAGACTGCACTCATCGAGGAAGCCGAAGTGACGGTAGAAACGTAATCCCGCCAGCAAGTGCATTTAGCGTCATGTATGACACGGCGAGCAATTGCTCTCCTCTGCTTAAAATCAAGGAGTTCTCTGTGGTTCTGTTACACTGGTACCTGCCCGATGCAGCGCATTTCAAACGTACTGCCCGAGTACAAGCAGGAGACCACCAAGGCACGCACTTCTGAGAATGCTTGCTCAAGGTTTGGGGGGTAGAATGGGAAGCTGCGGTTAAGACGGAGAGAGAGAAGAGATGAAAAACCCCATCAATGGAGGACGAGGAAGAAGCCTTATGAAAAGCAAAGATTCATGGTCCCAATTGCCCGGTCAAATTGTAAGCATGGGCTACTAGGGGGGTGGCAATACGAAGGAGCATAAGGATAATTGGAAAAGATCACTTAGGGCCGGGAGGACAGACCAGGTGAAGTCGGGGCAGGGGGAAGAGCAGATGGAGAGATCAATACAAGAGAAAAAAGAGTTCGAGGATCAAAATGGGGGGAGTACCCGTATTTAAACATGGGGGGGGAGAGAAGCAAGAAACACCCCCCAACAAATCCGGGAGTCACAGTGCGACCCCCCCTAGAGAAAATGGTGTGCTTTAAAAATAAGTAAGTTTATTCACATATACACAAATACATTTAAAGATTATCATACATAGCAGCTTTGTGTAGAAACCAGGAAAACCCCGGAACTCTGGAGTCCCCCCACATTGACCAAAAAAAAAGGTGGGTGCTGGAGAAACACAAACACAGGAACATTATTCATGCCCCAGAAAGGGAGGCATCACTGCCATCCCCATCACTGCCAATACCTTAAATGTTAGCATACCTTATCTAGGCATTTTCTTTTTTTAAAGGGGGGTTTTTTGGGGGTGAAGGGTTTTGGCCCGAGGAATTAACCTTTTTCTTTTTCCAGACCGAACCAATTCCCCCCCAACCCCCCCTTCCCCTACCCATCTTCCCCATCACCCCTTTTTCCCCCCTTTCCTCCTCCTCCTCCTCATCCCCCCCTTATTCCCTTCCTTTTTAACCTGTGGGATTCTCCCCACGGCATTCTGGTTTTTGGAGGGGAAGGGTACTGGGTCCCCCCCATTCCATTGAGGTTCTGGGTGGTGTAGTTTGCCAGGGAATCTGGATTCCGGGGGGCCCCATCCTTCCCCCCCGGGGTGGCTTTGGGTGTCTTTGGGCGACGGGTGTATCTCGGGTTCCCTTTCGCCCCCGGGGGGTGGTGGCCGAAGGGGGTTGTTTTGGGGGGGGTGCCGGCCGCCCTCTTTTTGTCAGCCGAGGGGCTCGGTATGGAGGTTGCTTTTCCCAGATTGCTGGTTTACGGCTGGGTGGGATGGCAGGGTTCCATGCTGCATCTGCACTACTTCGGTGTTGGGTTTTCCTTTGGACGGGGGGGGGTTTTTAGCCCCTTTCATTCCTCCTAGGAGAATTCCTCCAGCCCCCTTTTTATTTTTTTTTTTTTTTTAAAAAAAAGAAAAAAAACCAACCAGGACGACCCCAACCAGAAACCCACTACCCACGGGCCCCCTTTCCCGTTACCGCCCTTGTTATGACCCGGGGTCAACGACCATTTTATACACTTCCTCCCCATCTCCTGGGCTGGTTTGTACCTTTTCGGTACTGGGGTCCCCCCCGGCCATACGTCTGACCTTCACTCTTCTCTGACCTTTTTCCGGCTTCTCCCCATGGTGCGGAATTTTTTGGGGTTTCCCCCCCGCCACACGGGCCCCCTTTTGGTCCCATTCTCCCCAAGACCCTACTTGATATTTTGTTTTTCCCTCATGCATCTCGAAACGACCAGCTCATCACGCCCCCCTTAAACCTATTTCACACTAAAATGGACTAAGTTTTTTTTGCTGAAAAACCCTTTTTACCCATTTTCCCCATCATAGTATTGGTAAGGCACCCCCCGCCAGGGGGTAAAGACATCCCCTTTACGTTTTAAAAAGGGCATTCTGCGCCATGTGGGAAAGACATCGCCTTTCACGCTCTTAAAAGTGGCACAGCATCATTACAGTCCCGAATGCTGACCAAGCTCGTGATTTTTCTCCCTTTAGTCCATAGTCTACCCTGTCACTATTAAAAACATCATTCTCTCAACACTTGTAGTGGCACTGTTATTCTACCCCATGCCATTGTCCAACAGAATTTCCAAAAAAGGCAGCTGGAGCAGTTAAACTCCAGGACCTTTCTATACTCAAAGTTGACACTTTTGAATCCCCGCCCGCTGGAAAGATGATATCCTTCAATTTGTGCAATTTTGACTGCCGTGACCTTCCGCCCCTTTGGGCTACATTGGAGTCACCGTTTTAAAATTCAAGGGACCCACACCCAACAGGGGAAACTGCTGGATTTTTGGGCATCCCGCGAAATATTGAGGGCCATGGCCGAATGCCCATCTGGGGTGCCGAAGACAATGCCCAAACCCTTCAGTCTACTTCCCCCTTTTCCTTAACTGTCGTGAGGCCATCCATCTTACCCGTGCCAGGTTTACCTAAATGACGGAAATTGTTGTCTCAAAGAGGCGGAAGGCTTTCATATGCTATGGCTGCTCTCATCTATCCCAAGGGAGCCCCCCGATTTCCTATTTCGGGCTAAACGCCCCCCCCTTCTGGGGTCTTAACCCTGGGTTTCCCTCTGTAGCCCCCATCCTCAGTCCCCCGCTGAATTTTTTTTTTTGGGGCCCGAGGTTCCTACCTCAGCACACCATACTGTCCTCATCCTTCTGTTATGTGGGGAGGTTCATCCTCCTCCTCGTTCGATCCCTTTTTTTTCCCTCCCCCCTCCCAAGTTTTTTCACTCCCCTTTCCCAGGTCGCTTCCACTCCTGTCCACCCAAACCCCTTTTGAAAGTTTCCTCTTCTTTCCCCCCCCCCCTACTTTAGTACAGTCCATATTCCCCGATTGTTGCTCATCCCCATCCCCTTCAATCTCTAATGTGGTTCCATACCCTGCATTTTTGTCTTCTGAAACGCTGGAAGCTACGAGAATATATTACGGAGACTGAAATGTTGATGGACACCGCCCACCCCCGGTTCCTCCTCCCCCTCGCCCACTACCCCCTCCCCCCCACAGCTTTCCCTATCCTTCGCTGCTTACAAGTCTTCCGCTGCCTCCAAACGTGGACTTTTTAACCCTATTAGTCCATAGACCCCTCTCCCTTTCGACTTGTACTTTCTCCTCATAAGTCATGGCTTATTTGGGGAAATCCAAGGCCCCAACCGGGTGAGCTTGGTGTTGCCCCCCCAGATTTCCGTTGGGGTTTTTTTAAACCCAAATTCCCCACTGTTACCGCCCTTTTTGGGGCTATGTTTTATTATATTCATCGGATCCGTTTTCCGAGGGAAACCCTTTTAATGAAAGTTTTTCTTATATGCATGGTATTCCATCCGTCAGTTTTTTGTTCATTCTTCTATACATTACACTGCACCCGTATCCACTTGAATAAGTAGTATATTTGTTTTTTTGTATCTCCCCTTTCCGGGCATTGCTATCCCAGATGTTGCTTTTTTTTCTTCCTTGCCGCCACCCCTTCTGTTATTTCGAAAAAAAACAAGCAGGTTAAACCCAACCCAACCAAGAGCCCCGGGCCCAGATAACATCCCCTGTTCCTAAAAGATGGTGCCTGAACTGGCAACCCCATTGCTCACATAATAAATTTGTCCATCCCCACTAATAAGGCCGAGGGGTTCAAGGAGGCCAGAGTTACTTCTATCTTCAAAAAAAAAAAGTGGTCTGATGTCAGCAACTATAGGCCTGTTAGTATACTAGTGTAATATCCAAAATTCTAGAGAGGGCGGTGTACTGTCAAGTAGTTAAATTTTAGTGACAAAACATTCCCCATAGTTACCAATCAGGTTTTAGGGATTTTACTCAACGACACCCCCAATTAATCTGATGGATTACATGAGAACGAAATGTCATGGGGAACCTCATAGGAATGGTAACTTTAATTGCAAAAGGCCTTCGATACTGTCAACCCAAATATTATGTAAGAAACTTCAAGCTATCGGCATAGGCTCCACAGACTGGTTTAAGTCCTATTTTAGCAACAGGAAACAAATTGTCAAAATCAACAAAACGGAATCAGAACCACTGCCGATAGCTTTGGGGGTTTCCCCCCGGTAGTATTCGGGGCCCTTTTTTCCGTGTTATGTAAATGACATGCCCATCAGTGTCAAGTGCAACCTACTGTATGCGGATGAATGTATTAACACTAACTGGGGGCCTGCAGGAAATGGTTAGTAGACAACAAACTATCGTTATACCCCGGGAAAAAAAAAGCCATACCTATGGCACGAAATATAAACTGAGAAGGGTAAATAATTTTAAGTCCGGTGTAATGGGGAATCCATCACCAGTTTCCCCCGTAAAAAATTGGGGAAACCCCGACCCATGCATGTGGGGAATTTTTAGGGAAAGGGAGTAAAGAAAGGAATGCCAGACTGAATTCCCCCAGAAAGCACAGTGTCTACCACTGAGGCTCCGGACCCTATGTCTAGTTATACAAGTCATATGGACTACGCTTGCTCTTTCATGGTATCTGCCTTGACAAAAAAAAAAGATAAATGCAAATCACCCAGAACAAAATTGTAAGATTATCCTGGGGCCGGGCCCAAAGAACATGTAGGCCAGGTGAATTACAACAATTGGATATGCTGAATATTGAAAGGGGAGTAAAAAAAATTGTTTTAAACGTTTATAAAATTGCCACAAACAGTGTCCAGAAATCTTGCTGCCAATTTTTCAAGGCTGGGAACCAAAGAGTCATATTACTAGGGGGGGAGAAACTTTAACCCACAATCAGTGGCCAGGCTTCAAACACCTTTTTTGTACAGCAATAAAGGAATGGAACAGACTGCCTGCACATTAAGGCCGCAACATGAGCCAGTTCAAGAAGAGGGCCAAAAAGGGACCTAATGAATGTAGGACAGAAAGGGGGGGGAATGATTTTTTTTTTTTTTGCTAAAAAACAGTAAATGTAAAAACTCTTTTCCCTTTTCCTAGTATACGATATCCTTTATTGTATAATAACAAAATCTCCTACAGGGATAATATTAAGGTACTAAAAACCCATTGAAAATGTCATCTGTCTGACTTTTTGGGGTTTCCAGGTTTTTACACATGCTGCTTGTATGATAATCATGTAAATGTATTTTGTATATGTGAATAAAACTTTTTTTAATGCACACCAGGGTCAGGTGATAATGAGGAGAGAAGATGGGGGAAAACAACTAACGATCAAGAAGTATTAGGAGCTCAACTCGAGGTTTAAGGAAGTGTTACAGGGGGGAAGGCGCTGGGGGACAGGATGGGGTGCGTCACCAACAAGGGATGTATCAATGCTGGAGGGCATAAAACAACTGAGGAGGAGGTGAAGCAGTTACTCAGGGCCTTGATACCAAAGGCGATTCCCACTCCCCCTGGGTCCTTTGGGAAGGGCTGAGGATGAGGTGCCCTTGCCATAATATTCAAACATCCCTTGAAACTGGGCAGCTACCTGAGGTATGGAAAAAAAAGTAGTTCCATCTTAAAAAGGGACAGAAAAGAGGCATAAACTATAGACCGTGTCACTTCGGGATGTGTGAAAAATCTTGGGAAAATCATCAGGAAAAAAGGTGGAGCATCTGGAATAACAGGAAAAACGCCAGACAACACGGGTTCAGGGGAAAGGGAAAACATGGAACAAACCTCCGGGTTCTATGATAAAAACAGAGGTAAGGCAGGGAGGAAGGGTGGGTTGATTGCATTTTCCCGGGGGCAGGAAGGCCCACACAGTTCCTCTAGAGATTAGTAAAGAAGTTAAAAACAAGCGTGTATACAGGAAGGGCACTGAATGGATCAGGAATCCCACAGGGAGGCAACAACGGCAGGTGCGTGATGAGGACACACCAACCCAACCGGGGGGCTGATTACCTTTTTTTTTGTAAATAGTTTCTCCAAATTATGTCCTAGAATTTTTATTGATAAAGCCACGGGGTGGCGAAAGTCACAAAAAAGAACCAGATGTTGCACATTTCTTAATTTCATCTTGCGGTATTGTATACCATTCTTGTACAACTTGTCAGACACTGCAACATCATGGAGTCTTGATTTGAGAACATGTACATAACCTTCTTCACATCTACTACTACAACTAACCCATCTCTTGGGTATGACCTACTTCCAGGGGGGAATCCGCCTACCAGTGACTATGCCTTCGTCTGCCCCCCGTCCCTATTTAAGGTCAAGCCTCCTACCTGCCTTCAAAACAACAACAAAAAAGCAGTCGGCCGACCTGAGAGGAGATCGAGTCAGTCAGCAGCCAGGAGAGCTGCTGATTGGTCGCTGCATGCGGACCCCCGTGTAGCGTGGCGGTCCAGCCGCGCTCGGCGGGTCATTCTTTCTTCGACCTCACCCAGGTCACATGAGGTGACCTCTAGCACTCCCCGCCAGCCAGGCCACCACTGAGTGGAGCGCTGTTTTCAGAGGATTCTCAGGGCCACCTGTGTTAGTTTTCGCACGGTCCGGGGCCCTTGTTCGTGGTTAAGCATTCGTGTGGTTGCCCATGAGTGCATGGATTACCCTTTGGGGTCTGTGTTAGTTTACGCTTTCTTACAGAACTTGTGCAGGTGCGTTCACAGACCAGTTAAGAGTAGCGCTAGTGTTCAGAGGATTCGTAGTGCCGACCTGTGTTAGTTTTCGCACGGTCCTTGTGTGGTTATCTACGAATGCTTGAATCCAACCTGTGGGGACTGTGTTAGTTTAATAGTCCCTTACAGCAACTTGTGCAGTTTAGTGTTCACAAGCCAGTGTTTCAGGAGTGGACGTGATTCTGTGTTTGTTTACGCAAAAGTTCACGCCAGTAATTGTGCAGCGCACTCGAGCATTCGTGCGTGTGTAGGGACGTAGCCCCGTCCATCTACCGCTGTTCAGTGCCAGTGCAGCGAGTGTGCCGTGATTCTGTGTTATTTACGCACAGTTCACGCCAGAAATTGTGCCCAGAGCATTCGTGTGTCAGTGACGAAGATTTGTTGGGTATCTTTATTATGCACCCCATACCCCTTCTGTGGGGGGAGTCAAAAAATTACAGAGGTATATAATGGGTCCAGGGACTGACCCCAAAGTTATGATAGCGAGCAAGTTACAAAGGTAATGAACTAACAAGTTTCAAAGGTAATGAACTCACAAGTTACAAGGTAATGAAACATGTAAGTAAATTTTACATACTTACGTTTATACATGGTTACAATCATAACAAATTATAACGCAACATCACTAAGTTACAAACCCGCACAATTTTAAAGAGTTCTTGGTGCAATTATTGTTGGGTCACACATACACACTTACATATACAATACACACACACACACACACAATATAATTTCACACACACGCACACACAACAGCCCAGCCTTCAATCGACATGCACAGGACAAAAAGGCAACACGCGCCACACACACACACACACACGTAGCAATGCTTATTTAAGGGAGCAAAAACCCGGGATTTTTCCAGAATGGTCCGTAATATACCACTGTGGATAAAATACTTTGACATATCTTGAACATTTCTGAGTGAGTTGTTTTCTGAATTCATTAATTTTGCCCCACCCAGTACATAATGACGCAGGGTGACAATAACAACTGACAAAGTTACATTTTGTTTGGTCTACATCTGGTGGTGGTGATTTAACCCCAAGATATTGTAACCCAGCCGGAGGCGGGCGGTGACATCCAAGAGTCTGTTATTTTGTTGGATGCACCATAGACATGTGGCTCCCCCCTGCATGATAGAAAAGATGAAGATGGACTGACTGGTGTAAATTTCCCCTGAGTCTTAAGTCAATGAAATTCAGTTCTAGTTCTTTCGATTATTGTTCTCAACCGCTAACTGACAAGCCAAGATTGTAATCTACCCTTTTGAAAGCATAAAACTTAGCCAATTTATCATTTTAATATGCATCTGAAGACCAATGTGAGATGGAATCCACAGCATGTGCACTCTGACTCTACTATCCACAACCCTTTACCATCCCCTGTTTTCGGTTTTGACACAAGCATGCTACAAGTTATACTTGATGAGTTAGAGCATTTATGGATGACAGAGAATCAGTTACAATTAGAGAGTCAACCTAGATACATGGACGATTTGAAAAGGAGTATGGCAAACAGTTCGGGTCTGAAGGGAGAGGCCCAGTTATTGATGCGTGCTCCAATTTCTTTAAGAGAGCCATCACTTGATGACAACAGCAGCCCCACCAGCTGCACCAGTGGATTGGTGAACTAAACCCATCAACGTAAATAATTTGTGAGAGAGTGTGCTGTTTGGCTAAATTATCAATACAGCTTAAGGCATCATGTTTGGCTTCAAGGAAGCTTTGGTTGTGATTTAAGAAGATTTTGGGGGGAAAAATGGAGGGATGGTATTTTGGGAATGGGAATATTCCTGAGTGGAGAAGTGCCGTGTTGCCTTATGCCACAGATCATGTATCTGATTCATGGGAGGTCGGTTCCAGTTTTTTCGATCCATCGGAGGGATGTTCACCAGTGCTGAGGAAAGTTTGGAGGGCTTCTGTGCAGGGGTTTGAATGGGCTTGCCTGAGCATATTAAGCACCGTGGTGATTTAAACGATAGTGTGCATTTATGCGTGCTCAGTGTCGTCAGTGAGTGTTTTCTGTGTTTAGTGCACCGCCTGACCCGGGGGGACCCTAACTTGGGAACTGTGGCCCCCAGAGCCTCGTTGAGGGGTTGTGGGGCTGCAACCAGCAGTAGGTTTCTGCTGCTGGTGGTTCCACGACTGACCCAGCCATGTCAGACCAAGGAACTCGCACTAAAAGGCGTCACTATGGGAGACGACCTCAGACCCCCTTTTGGGGAGGGGGTCCCGCCCAAGAAAGCCGGGATCAACCGTGTGGCAGGGATACGCCCCAGAGGGGAGCAGCAGGGGAAAGCTCCCCCCTCAGAAGACCCGATATCGGGGGCCTGGGCCCACAGCATCAGTGCCCTCAGATGAACCTCCCATCGGACTTGGGGACATGGAAGTGAGCCAGGAGCCTGCCGCCCCCCCCAGTCAGCAGTGCCCTGGAGCCCAGCCCAGAAGATCCGCCTCAGATGGGGCTGGGAGTTTACCCTGGTGGACAGAGGGGGGGGAAGAACCCGGTCTGGTCGTGCCAAGCAGCCAGTTCTTCAACAAGTTTGTATTTCCCACCTACGAGATGGGAGGAATTTGGGAAAACAAACAGTACCCCCCCCTCAAGCCCCAGCTGCGACATCACGCTCAGGGGAGGAGATCCTGGCCAAGCCTTGGGATGAGGATACATAAGACCGATCAAAGCCATGGTCGGGAGAAGGTGAAAAAGGGGGGGTTGGGGGAGAGCGGGGTCCCTATGCCCATCCCAGCAGAGCGCTCTCGACGTGCCCAACATATTCAAGGCCGAGAGACTGACTGCAGGGGTCAACAAGGCACCGACTCGAGCGCATTGATCCACCACCGGGGGCCCCTTCCCGCCCACATCCCCAGGGATTTGGGAGATTCAAGACCCAGGCCTCCCCAGACGGCCTGCTCAGTATTACACCAGGGGTTCAACCACATTGTGGCCACCTGCCAGCACGTGAAAAAGTGCAGGGTCTGGGGAGCAAACACGACTCAGGGACTGCATTGCCCTGCTCAGCAAGACAACGCTGAGACTCAATGCCCAGAGCCCAGATGTGCCATGGAAGAGGCATCATGCCAACCAGAGCTGCACTGCCATAGTACAACGGCAACAGATCCGACTGCGAATACCCCACGGCACCACAGCACAGCCCAACCCACGAGGCCTCCAGCAGCAGCAGGCAGGAATCGACCAAGGGAAACCCCGGGGCCAACCACGACCTGACACAGCAAAACCCGTGGGGCACTCAGCAGCGGACGTCAGGACGCACACCACAGCCCCCCTGAGACGGCCCATGGACTACGGCGCAGAGTTCCCCGCTGGGCACTCCAAACAGTTAAGACAGGGTACAGCTCCTGGCTCGAAGCAGGACGGACAACAGCCAGGACGAGCTCCAAAGTCTCAGAACAAAAGAATCCTGGGACGAAAAGCCGGGGCAGACGCTGCAAGGGATCGCCACACAGCGGCAGACCCGCCGCCCCACCAGCAGAGCCCATCATTGCAAAGTCAAGCTGCTCCCCGGGGGAGCGGGTGGCAACACCAAACCCGCCCAGATTGCCCAGAGAGCAGCACAGGCCTGCACAGCAGCAATTTGCCGATTGGGGAAACAGGACAGAACCTTTACTGCCCCTGGACGATGGGGGGAATGACCCCAAGAATGCCCATTTAACAAGGAATTTATGGTCATCACAGAGGTATTGCGGCCTTGCTCCCGTCTATGGTGGACAGGAACAACTGAAACAGCTCCTTGAGCACTCTGCTCAGGCTGATTCTACTGACAAGAAGGCGGCGCAAAAATTGCAGGACATCTCATCGAGGCCTTCCAATCCCAGAGGAGGAAACACAGGAGATATCAGCCCCAATGACGACGACCCTGGATCAGCAGGGGGAAATGGAGCCCGGGAGGGGCCCCTCCCCAGCCCCTAAAAAATTCTTCAGTGGAACATCTGTGGTCTGCGGAATAAAATCCATCTCGTGGTCAAAACGGCAGTCCGGGAGGCGATCAACGTTTTCTTGCTACAGGAGACCCTAGTAAGCCACCACCTGACCCACAGTCATGCATCCCGGGATTCTCAGCCTACCTGCAGGGGCTGGGGCTTCGCCAGGGGCACGACTTTTTAGGGAAAAAGGGCATCCCACTCAATCATCGCTGCCCCCAATGACTGTGGCGAAGGGGGGGAGGTGCAGACTGTCACCTTGCACCTACTGGCTGGGCCACTTATGATCTACAACATGTCCCGGGAAACCCCGAGTCACCCTGGATTCTCCGAACTGGCAGCCCTCGCTGTGTCTCCCCATCAAGGCGTCGGCGGGGGATAAATGCCCACCATGACCCACTTCGCTCAGTCACCTGCACAAATGAGACAGGCAGGCACTTGGCAGCAGTACTTGGAGGATGTCTCGAGATTGCCCTCCTCAACACAAGAGAACTGACCCATCACTACAGCAACCGACTGGATACGCTCTTCTCCCGGATGCTACTTCCTGGAGCCAGTTGGAAAATACACCCTCGTCTCACCAGTGACCACTTTGCAATCGTCACCACTCTGCCACTCCAAAGGCACCCTCCGTACACCCCGCCCCCACGGTGGAACACTAAGATGGTGGACTAGCAGCACTTCCAGGATGCCATCCAGCAGTGGTGGGAGGAGACCGTTCTACCTGACAATCCGGATGAGGCAGCCCAGAGCCTCCAAGCGGCCTTCACCCAAACAGCTGAGGTGGCAATACCACTCACCAGGGTCGGAGGAACGCCCAGGTGTGATTGGTGGTTCTACAACGAGGACGTTAGGGAACAGAATCATCGCGTCAACAGCGCCCGTAAGCTGCACCGACGAAACCCCACGGTCGAGTCCCTTAGACTCCTGTGGGACGTGTTGCGGCACGCATGCCATGTCTCCCACAGGACACGTCTGGCGAAGTGGTTTGAGTGGTGTTCTTCCTTCAGCCTTGAGTCTACCCTGTCAGAGATCTGGAAGAAGATTGGCATAGCTACTGGAAAGTGCAGAGGCGCAACACGCACTCACCAGGACCCGGCTGGGGAGGCGGAGAGGCTGTTGGAGCTCTTCACATCCAGGGCAGCCACAGCCCACCTGTCTTAAGACATACAGGATCTCCAGGCCACCCTCCTCCCTGGTAGGACTGCCAGGATTGAGGAGGCATCCCGGGCACAAGACGACACCGACGTTGAGTTCCCCGGGACGGAGCTACAAGGGGCCCTTCAAGACCTCAAGGGACACGGCCCCGGGCAAGACGGAATCACTACAGTATGGTCTAAGGGCAGGCCCACGGACATGACGCCCTTTTGGGAAGTCATCAACCGATCCTGAGGGCGGGGTCTCCCCACCACATGGAAGGAAGCCAACATCCTCCCAATCCCAAAGCCTGGGGATCCAGGCAACACGCGCCCATCCCCCTCACCACCCTGCCTCTCCAAGGTTGCCGAGGATGGAGGTTGGAGCAGCTAAGATGGAGCTCGGCCCGGAGCATCAGCACATCTACGGCTTCACACGGGGAGGCACCTCTGAGAGCATCACCACCCTCTTGGCCAGCATTGGGTCGGACACAAGGCCGAAGATTGTCGTCTTCTCGATCTTGAGAAGGCCTCGAGCTGGCCAGCGCACCAGCCATCCTCGACCTGCTGGCAAACTGCTCGCCTGGATCAGTTCGTACCTACAGAACAGGCATGCTCGGTTGTGCTTCCAGGGCAGGCATCCACCCTCAGGGCCTTGGAAATGGCACCCTGCAGGGCGGAGTCCACAGCCCAACCCTTCAATGTGCTGATGCTTGAGTTGGTGCAGCTGACGTTCTCTGCAGGCACCCGACTATTCAGCTACACTGACGACCTCGCACTCATTGTCACCGAGAAGTGCGGACTGATGCGTAGGGCCCAACACGACCTCAACCTGCTCGCTACCGCCTGCCGTCGCCTCGGCCTCTCAAGATCACGGGACAAGTCCAAAGCCATGGTCATTCATGCCAAGGTGCCTGTCACGCAGGCTGCAGATCTTGGGCATCAACCTAGACTGGGTTAACAGTTACTTATACCTGGGTATATACATTGACAGTCGACTCTCCTTCCATAAGCAGGCAGAGTATGTCAGAGAGCCTGTGGGCGGCCATGGCAGCCAGACGCCCGCTACCAACACCGGGCACTTCTCGGAGCCAGATCTGGTATGACAGGGTGACACGCGAGGAGCCTCCACCAAGCATGAGGACACTGAACAGGGAGCTGCAAGTGAATGTCCACCGCCTGCACCTCGGCTAACCTACTGCCAAACGCCTCATCCAACGCATGGGTGAGGAGCTATGCTGCCACTGCGACCGAATGGTTCCGAAGCCCCTAGTGCACTACATGCTCGACTGTTCAGCGATGATGCCCATCCACCGCAGACACTTCCCGATGGCACCTGGGGATCTGACCCGGGAGGACAAGGCAGCCCGGCTGGTGTACCTGGCTATTCACGACTTGGAGACACTGCTCTCAGTCCTTGCCAGCCACCCGCCACCTCGATGACGATGCCAGGGAGATTCCCGACGACGACCACAGCTACTCTTCACACCTATAACTCCTCTCACTTCCTTCATTTCTATCCCCCCCATCCTTCCTCTTCCCCTCCACCTTATTAAAAAAAAAAAAGCCTAATAGGAGCCTGTAGGTAGAACCACAGCCTGAAGCCTAGCTTCCACCCATGCCAATACAAGTCTGCTGGGACGACAAGTGTCCGAAGACCCAAGAGGACGCCTGCTGATGAAGATGCGAAGACAGAAGAAACTCCTCACCTGGGGAGTCACCGCAAGAAAGAAGAAGTCACCCTCCAACCGGGAGGCCCCAAGAAAGCAGACAGAAGAATGAAGAAGATGACTGACACCCCCCACCCGGGGGGCCACTGCTGGGTCACCATCTGGAGAAGACCCGAGCCGGATGTACCGGCAAATCTACTAGAATAGAATAGAACATGCTCTTCAGAATCTCCACACCTACGATGCTGAACACACCAATTCCAAGACCGAGGGACCGATTACCTCATCTTTTGTATATAGTTCTACTTTTTTCAAATTATGTCCTAGAATTTTGTATTGATAAAGCCACTGGATGGCAAAACGTCTACAATAAAGATACCCAGATGTTGCACATGTGTCTTAATTTCATCTTGTCGGTATTGTATACAATTCTTGTACAGAAATAGGGTTGGTTGACTGGCATACTGAATTCTCCAATGCCAATGGTATCGATGATTGGATAGACATATTTCTTAATAAATTACTTAGACTTTACAACAAACATTGTCCCATAAAAATGAAACAGATTACGAACAAACGGCTAGGTTGCCCATGGCTAACTAACAACATACTAAGATCCATTGATGAGAAACATCAATATGAAAAGCAATATAGACAGGGTCTAATACACAAAAATACTATTAAACACTATGCATCAGTTCTCACCAAACTAATAAGAAATGCCAAGCAATTGTACTATTCCAGCAGATTCACCGAAACAAGAAGAGATATAAAAAAGACCTGGAAAACACTCTCAGATTCTGGACACCCACAAACTGAAAAAACTAGGGATATTGTCCTAACTAAACCGAATGAAACACAACTACAGCCTATTGATACAGCTAACAAGTTAAATGACTTCTTAACCATAGGATCAAATCTCGCCAGTAAAATCCCAGGTATCAACGCCCAAGCAAGTGATTACTTAGATGGAAATTTCCCATCAAGGGAGCGGCTCATGTCCTCTCACCTGCTATTTCACTACTTTTTAACAAATCACTAGAAACTAGCACTTTCCCGACACCCCTCAAGACAGCAAGGGTTACACCAGTTCTCAAAGGTGGTGACCCCACAGATGTAAATAACTACAGGCCAATCTCAAACTTACCGTTGCTATCCAAAATCTTTGAGAAACTCGTGCACAAGAGATTATATTCGTTTATTACAGCACAAAGCATACTCAACCCCTGCCAGTTTGGCTTTAGAAAAATCAAAAGCACAAACGATGCAATTGTAAAAATGCTGGACCTACTTTACACAGCTTTGGAAAATAAGGAATATCCGTTAGGACTCTTTATTGACCTAAGGAAAGCTTTTGATACAGTAGATCACGGCATCCTTCTCCAAAAACTTGACCATTACGGTATAAGAGGCCACGCGCTTATATATTTCAAATCCTATCTTACTAACAGGTATCAGTACGTCACCATTAAAGACACAACCTCATCTACACGACCACTTGATAATGGAGTGCCACAGGGAAGTGTCCTTGGTCCCCTGCTCTTCCTCCTATACATCAATGATCTTCCCAACGTATCCCAACACCTGAAACGGATTCTCTTCGCTGATAATACGACTTATGTCATCTCCCACCCAAATCTTGCCTCACTCAACACCATTGTTAATGAAGAGCTACTAAAAATATCAACCTGGATGACAGCCAAAAAACTTACACTTAACACTGACAAAACCTTCTACATTATGTTTGGTAACAGAACAGGTGTTGCACAACTGAACATAATGATTGACAACACTCCTATTGCTAAACACAATGAGGGCAAATTTCTGGGCCTACACCTTGAGAGCAACCTGAATTTCAGCACACCATAGCAAAAAGAGTATCCAAAACGGTTGGAATACTCTCTAAGATACGTTACTATGTACCGCAATCAGCCCTACTCACACTATACTATTCACTCATCTATCCCTACCTCACCTATGCCATATGTGCTTGGGGATCAACAGCAACAACCCACCTAAAACCAATATTAACTCAACAAAAAGCCGCAGTAAGAATTATCACGCAGTCCAATCCCAGGCAACACACCCCCCGCTCTTCAAAGACCTAAATTTACTCACTGTACAGAACATCCACACTTACTACTGTGCAACCTACATGTACAGAACCATAAATTCCAATATTAACCCTGAACTAAAAACGCTTTTTGATAGTTGTGACAGGACCCATAGACACAATACCAGACACAAAAATCTCTATGACATTCCCGTGTCCGGCTAAATCTATACAAACGTTCAATGTACATTAAAGGGCCTAAAATCTGAACTCCCTACCTGAAAACTCCAGAACTGCAGACTCAGTCACCATTTTCAACACTATCATCAAAAACATCTTATTTCACTAACACTCCCACCATCACCTAAATACATGAAAACCACCGATTCATACACACACACACACACACACACACACACACATATCCTCCTCATCTACACCAGCACTGACCCAAAGGACAGTAAACACAAAATCCCGAATATAGTTATTGTCTAATAAATCTCAAACTAGTCGTAAGTTTGCCTGATATACTAAAATATATGAGCTCTAATAGACACTATGTAACATGCCAAGACAAACCCATTCTCATTACTAATTTTACAATCTAGATATTCTGAACTACCCCACTATTATAAATCTAGTTAATCATTTGAAATTTGTATTCATTTGAAATTTGTATTCATTTGAAATTTGTATTCATTTGAAATTTGTATTCATTTGTAATTTGTAATACAAACTAAATATTCTGAACTACCTCACTGTTGTAAATCTAGTTAATCATTTGAAATTTGTATTCATTTGTAATTTGTAATATAGATTAAGCACTATTATTAGACTGCCCAGGCATGCTAGGCCTAGCATGCCCAGGCATGCTAGGCATGCTAATGGCCATCTTTGTAATTATCGTCTTATAAATGTAAACCACACATTGTAATTTTTACAGAGAAATAAAATAATCTGAATCTGAATCCAGTAGTTGCGAGAGGTAGGAGCGACTTGCTATGAACCTTTGTTGTCCTGGATTGTGCAGTTTTTGGGAATCCAAGTGGTTTGCAATCCTGCTTCTTAGCTCTCTTTCAAAGAATTTTATGATGTGGGACGTTAGAGCTATTGGTCTATAGTTCTTAGTTAATGCTTTGCTGTCACCTTTATGGAGTGGGGCTATATCCGTTGTTTTAAGTGACTGTGGAATTTCACCCATGTCTAAGCTCCTTCTCCAAAGTATACTTAGGGGACGTGAAAGAGGTTTCTTGCAGTTCTTAATGAACACAGAGTTCCACGAGTCTGGGCCTGGGGCTGAGTGCATGGCCATGTTGTCAATGGCTTTTTCAAAGTCTATCGGAGTTAGGGTAATGTCGGAAATATGGCATACATTGATGGAGTGTTGAGGCTCATTCATGAAATCATTTGGATTGTCGATCTTAAGACTGATTAGTGGCTCACTAAACACAGAGTCGTGCTGGGATTTCAGTATCTCACTCATTTCCTTGTTATCATCTGTGTAAGTCCCATCTTGTCTGAGCAGGGGCCCGATACTAGATGTGGCATTTGCTTTGTTTTGGCATATGAAAATAAATATTTCGAATTTCTTTCAATTTGACTAATCGCTTTAAGCTCCTCCTGTCTCTCCTGATTCCTGTAAGAGTCCTTTAACTTAAGTTCGATACTTTCTACTTTCCTGGTCAGAGCTTCCTTCCGTGTATCAGATAATCTAGCGTTTCTTCGTCGTCTTCTCTAGAGGGAGTGTTTTTCTCTCTCCAGTTTACTCCTGCTCTTCTTCTTTCTTAAGGGAATATGCCTTGATCATACTTCAGCTGCCAAGAAGTTGATCCTTTCAAGACACTGGTTTGGATCAATGTTATTTAAGATATCTTCCCAACATGTTTCATGTAAGACACGGTTCACCTGGTCCAAGTTGATATTCTTGTCGTTGAAAATGTATTTGGTGAAGACACCGTCACAGATACGTGCATTTTGCTGATCTGGACCCCTGTGCATGGAAGTCTGAACTTCGATTAGATTTTGATCGGAATTAGAGGGCAACGAGTGACTAGTTCCCTTAAGGTTTACTATACCAATAGTAGGAGACTAAGAAATAAGATAGATTAGCTAAGATTACTTGCAAATGCAGGTAATATAGATATTATTGCTATAACAGAGACCTGGTTCAACCTGAAAGATAGAGAAATGCCTTCTGAATGCAACATACAAGGCTATAAACTATTCCACACTGATAGGGTCAACAGGAAGAGTGGTGGAGTGGCGATGAATGTCAGAGATAATTTAAATTGTTGTGTTAGAGAAGATATAAGATTAGAAACATCGGGCTCAGAATCTGTTTGGCTACAGTTTCTTGAGGGTCGTGAAAAATTAATTTTGGGTGTGATTTATAGGACCCCAAACCTTGACAGAGAGTGCAGTAAGCTGCTATGGGACGAAATTCTTAAGGCGTCTAGATATGAAAATGTTGTGTTGATGGGAGATTTTAACTTTAGACTTAATTGATTGGAACAATGTGACAGGAAGTCTTGAGTCCAGTGACTTTCTATATACGATTCAGGATTGTTTTTTAAAACACTTTGTGACAGTGCCAACTAGAGGAAACAATCTGATTGACTTGGTTCTTGCCAACAAAGAATCACTAATTAATAATCTTGAGGTTAATGATGAACTTGGGGAAAGTGATCACAAATCACTTAGTTCTAACATATCATGGAATTACCCAAATAACTGCAATCAAGTCTCTGTCCCAGACTTCTGTTTGGCCGATTTCATGGGACTGAGAAATTACCTGGGTGGGATAAATTGGAATGACCTGAGTATGGGTCAGGTAGGTGGTGATGGTTGCCAATATGACATTTTTCTGAGCATAATTTAAGCTGCCCAGACAACTTATGTTCCAAGTAGGGTAATTAGATCTAAGAAAAATGATCCCAAATGGATAAACAATAGATTAAAACATCTCATTGGTGAAAAGAGAGGCATATATAGGCGTATCAAAAGAGGGGATGTGCAGTTAAGCAATCAGTATATTCAATTAAACAGAGAAATGGAAAAGGGAATAAGAAAAACAAAAAGGGATTATGAGGATAAAGTCGCAAAAGATTCGATGACTAACCCAAAAGGGTTCTTTCAGGTATACAGAAGTAAGATTAGGGACAAGATAGGTCTAATCAAAAGTAACTCAGGTCAGATCACTGGAAGTGATAAGGATGTGTGAAATTTTCAACAATTACTTCCTATCAGATTTTACTCAGGAAGATACTAGCGAAATTCCAGGAATAATAAATTATGTAGAACAGGACTATAATAAACTATGCACGATTGGGGTAACTGGTGACATGGTCCTCAGACAAATAGAGAAATTAAAACTTAACAAATTGATTAATGGATCTCAACACGGTTTTACAAAGGGGCGTTCCTGCTTTACTAATTTACTAACTTTTTTCACTAAGGTATTTGAGGAAGTAGATCATGGTAGCGAATATACTAGTGTGTATATGGACTTCAGTAAGGCTTTTGATAGAGTTCCACACCAGAGGCTATAGAGGAAAATTAAGGCACACGGAATAGGAGAAATTCTTTTCTGGGTAGAGGCATGGTTGACAAATAGGCAGCAGAGTGTTTGCATAAATGCGGAGAAATCAGATTGAGGGGATATCACAAGTGGCGTTCCACATGAGTCAGTGTTGGGCCCTTTTTCTGTTGTTAAAAATTTACATAAACGACATAGATGAGGGAATAAATAGCGGCATAAGCAAGTTTGCTGATGACACCAAAATAGGCCGTCCAATTAATTCAAATGAGGACATAAGAGCACTCCAGAAATATTTTAATAGGCTGATGCAGTGGTCGGAGATTTGGCAGATGCAGTTTGATATAGACAAATGCAAAGTTCTAGATGTTGGACAGGAAAATAACCATGCCACATATAAACTAAATAATGAAGATCTTAATAATACTGATTGCGAAAAGGATTTAGGAGTTCTGGTTAGCAGTAATCTTAAACCAAGACAACAGTGCATAAGTGGTGGACCTGACTTAATCAGTGGTGGACCTGACTTAATGTGGTGGACCTGACTTAACTCAGTGAAGACGTGTCTTGTGTGCTCTCTGTCAATCTGAAGAAGATGTCCTCTCTTGAGCTACTCTACCAGCAGCTGAAGGAAGAACTGAGGGTAGCTAAGCTTGAGATACAGCGACTGACTGAGGAAAACAAGAGGATTCGTAGCAATCCTCCTGTTGAGAATCCTCAAGCCAGGAAAGGAACCTGGACAGTGTCTAAAACGCATGGGACAAAGTTAAGGCTCAAGAGGACGGGTGGAGAGGTAGAAACAACGAAGACCCAGGAGAATGTTGTGGAAACATCGAACCCATTCTCCGTGCTACCCGATGAATGTGAGTCGACTTCTGGGAGCGTCACGACGAAAGACACAAAGGAAGGTAAAAACATTGTTGTTGTTGGGGACAGTCAGGTTAGGTACATGGATAGGGCTTTCTGTTTGATTGATAGGAGTAGGAGACAGAGGGTTTGCTTTCCTGGGGCTGGGATGGAGGATATTGTTAGCCGTCTGGACGACATCATGAGAGGTAATGGGAGCAATCCTATTATCTGTCTCAGTGCTGGAGGCAACGATGTTGGCAGACGTAGGAGTGAGGACCTGACTAGCAGGTTTAGGTCAGCAATAGACATAATTAGGAAGAAGGGTGGGAACCCTGTCATATGTGGTATTTTGCCAAGGAGAGGAGTTGGAAATGAATGGCTGTCCAGGGCAATTGGTGTCAATTGCTGGCTGACAAATACTGTAAGGAAAATTCAGTAACATTCATTGACAACTGGGACCTCTTCTATGGCAGAAATGACATGTATGCCAGGGATGGGGTTCACTTATCCAGGTCTGGGGTGGGGGCACTGGCAACTGCAGTGGAGGGAGCTGTTAGGGCTTTAAACTAGAAATAGTTAGTGGTATGGGTTTTGGGGGAAAACAGAGAAGTCCCAGTGTAGTAATATTATAAGTTGTAGGAGAACTAGTAATAGGCAGAATAAGGTGGATATTGGAAAGCCAGTGACACTAGGTGACAAGGACAGTAATAGGTATAAGGGAAAACAGAAATGAGCAGGAAGGTAAAGGAAGGAGGGTCTTAAGTGTATATTACACCAATAGTCGTAGTGCTAGGAATAAGATGGACGAGTTGAGGATAGTTGCAAGTACAGGTAATATTGATGTTTGATAGTGAAACTGTAACTAGATGACAAGGACAGTAATGCGTAATGTAGATGTTTTAAATTGTTCCAAGTAGACAGAAGTATCGGGAAGGGGGTGGGGTGGCACTCTATGTCCGTGATCATTTAAATTGTTGTATAAAAATGGGTATAAAGTCTGAATTAACACATACAGAGTCTGTCTGGATAGAATTTTCAGAGGGGCATGAAAATTGATTTTAGGTGTGATATACCGTCCCCAAACTTAGATAGGGACCAAGGGAGACTACTATGGGAGGAAATTGTTAAGGCACAATGCACGATAACGTAGTTATTCTGGGTGACTTCAACTTTAGTCAAATTGATTGGAATTTTTGACTGGGAATTTGAATCTAACGATTTCTTAGAAGTAGTTCAAGATTGTTTTTGAAGCAGTTTGTGACAGAACCTACAAGGGGAAATAATCTGCTTGACTTAGTTCTGGCAAACAAGGAAACCCTTGTTAATAATTTAGAAATTACAGAGGAACTCGGCGCAAGCGACCACAAATCAATTACCTTTGGCATTGAATGGAAGTTTCATAGTAGGAATAACTCAGTAACGGTCCCAGATTTTCGCTTAGCAGATTACAATGGACTTAGAGAACACTTATCATCTGTGGACTGGGGTAATGAAGAGAGCTATCAATATGACAGTTTTCTGAACACTATACATGCTGCCCAAAGAACATTTATCCCATATAAAGAAATTAGATCGAATAGAAATGACCCAAAATGGATGAATAATAGGCTCAAATATCTTTTAGGGCAGAAGAAAGGAATTTATAGGCGTATCAAAAGAGGTGAGGGTCATCTTACGAATCAGTATATTGACATTAAGAGGGACGTTAAAAGGGGATAAGAAAAGCTAAGCGGGACTACGAAATTAAAGTTGCTAGGGATTCGAAAACTAACCCAAAAAGTTTTTTCCAGGTGTATAGAACAAAAGTTAGAGATAAGATAGGTCCCCTTAAAAATAATTATGGGTATCTTACTGACAAAGAGAATGAAATGTGCTCTATTTTTAATAATTATTTTCTCTCGGTTTTCACTCAGGAAGACACTAATAATATCCCAAGAATTAGGTATTTTAGTGGGCCTGAAGAAGATAAATTATGTAGTATCACAGTCACTAGCGAAATGGTTATCAAACAGATAGACCGTTTGAAGCAAAATAAATCGCCAGGCCCTGATGAGCTTTTTTCAAGGGTTCTTAAGGAATGCAAATTGAACTCTGTGAACCCTTAACTAACATTTTTAACCTATCTCTTCAAACAGGTGTAGTGTCTGATACGTGGAAGATGGCTAATGTAATTCCTATTTTTAAAGCAGGGGACAAGTCGTTACCATCAAATTACCGCCCAATAAGTCTAACTTCAATTGTAGGCAAATTATTAGAGTCGATTATAGCTGATAACATAAGAAGCCATCTCGATAGGCATAATTTGATTAATGATACTCAACATGGATTCACCAGGGCCGTTCCTGCCTAACTAATTTATTAACTTTTTCAGTAAGGCTTTTGAGGCAGTTGATCATGATAAAGAATTCGATATTGTTTATTTGGATTTTAGTAAGGCTTTGATAGAGTACCACATCAGAGACTGTTAAAGAAAGTGGCTGCTCACGGCATTGGAGGAAAAGTGTTTTCATGGATCGAGTCATGGCTCACCAATAGGAAGCAGAGGGTGTGCATTAATGGGGTTAAATCTGAGTGGGGATCTGTAACAAGTGGCGTTCCACAGGGATCGGTTTTGGGCCCGTTGTTGTTTATAATATATATAAATGACCTTGACGAGGGAATTCTAGTGATATGAGCAAATTCGCTGATGACACGAAGATAGGTAGGATAATCGATTCAGACGTAGATGTCAGTGAATTTCAGGAGGATTTAGACAAACTCAATTCCTGGTCAGAAAATGGCAGATGCAGTTCAATGTAGATAAATGCAAAGTTCTAAAGCTCGGGAGTGTCCATAACCCAAGCACTTATAAGTTAAATAACGTAGAACTTAGCCATACAGATTGCGAGAAGGACTTGGGGGTGATGGTAAGCAGCAACCTTAAACCAAGACAGCAATGCCTAAGCGTACGTAATAAGGCAAATAGATTACTGGGATTTATATCAAGAAGTGTTAGCAACAGAAGTCCAGAGGTTATATTACAGCTTTATACATCATTAGTAAGGCCTCACCTAGATTACGCAGCTCAGTTCTGGTCTCCATATTACAGAATGGACATAAATTCGTTAGAAAACATTCAGCGTAGAATGACTAAATTAATACATAGCATTAGAAATCTTCCTTACGAAGAAAGATTGAAGACCCTTAAATTACATTCACTTGTAAGACGTAGAATGAGGGGAGACATGATCGAGGTATACAAGTGGAAAATGGGTATTAACAAAGGGGATATAAATAAGGTCTTGAGGATATCTCTCCAAGAGAGAACCCGCAATAATGGATTCAAGTTAGATAAGTTTAGATTTAGAAAGGATATAGGAAAGTATTGGTTTGGAAATAGGGTAGTTGATGAGTGGAACAGTCTGCCTAGTAGGGTTATTGAAGCTAGGACCTTGGGTAGTTTAAATTTAGGTTGATAAATTCATGAGTGAGAGGGGTTGGATTTGAGTGGATCGCACATGAGTAGTAGAATTGTCAAAGCTTATTTCTTGGGTAGCATTGAAAATTGGGTTGACAAATTTCTGTTGTGGGAGGAATGTGAAGGACCTGCCTAGTATGGGCCAACAGGCTGCAGTGTCCTCCTTTCTTATGTTCTTATGAATGGCATGGAATGGGTAAAGCATGAAAGGGAGGGTCTCTAGAAATAGTATATTTTGGACAACAATAAGTCCGTAGTAATTTATAAGTTAGAGTGAATACAGATGGGATAGTGGAAAGCTAGTGACACTAGATGACAAGGACAGTAATAGGTATAGTGGAAAACAGAGATGAGCAGGAAGGGTAAAGAGAAAGGAGGGTCTCTAAATATATATTACACCAATAGTCGTAGTGCTAGGAATAAGATGGACGAGTTGAGATTAGTTGCAAGTACGGGTAATATTGATGTTTTGCAATAACTGAGACATGGTTTAATATGAAAAATCGGGACTTGCCTGCCGAATGTCACATTCAGGGTTTTAAATTGTTCCAAGTAGACAGAAGTATCGGGAAAGGGGGTGGGGTGGCACTCTATGTCCGTGATCATTTAAATTGTTGCATAAAAACGGGTATAAAGTCTGAATTAACACATACAGAGTCTGTCTGGATAGAATTTTCAGAGGGGTGTGAAAATTGATTTTAGGCGTGATTTACCGTCCTCCAAACTTAGATAGGGAACAAGGGAGACTACTTTGGGAGGAAATTGTTAAGGCCACAAGACACGATAACGTAGTAATTTAGGGACTTTAACTTTAGTCAGATTGATTGGAATTTCATGACAGGGAATTTAGAATCTAACGACTTTTAGAAGTAGTTCAGGATTGCTTTTTGAAGCAGTTTGTAACAGAACCTACAAGGGGAAATAACCTACTTGACTTGGTTCTGGCAAGCAAGGAAACCCTTGTTAATAATTTAGAAATTACAGAGGAACTCGGCTCAAGCGACCACAAGTCAATTACCTTTAGCATTGAATGGATGTATGATAGTAGGGATAATTCAGTAATGGTCCCAGATTTTCGCTTAGCAGATTATAATGGACTTAGAGAACACTTATCAACTGTGGACTGGGGTGAAGAAGAGAGGTATCAATATGACAGTTTTCTTAACACTATACAGGCTGCCCAAAGAACATTTATCCCGTATAAAGAAATTAGATCAAGTAGAAATGACCCAAAATGGATGAATAATAGGCTCAAATATCTTTTAGGGCAGAAGAAAGGAATTTATAGGCGCATAAAAGAGGTGAGGGTCATCTTATAAATCAGTATACTGACATTAAGAGGGACGTTAAAAGGGAATAAGAAAAGCTAAACGGGACTATGAAATTAAAGTTGCTAGGATTCAAAACTAACCCAAAAGTTTTTTCCAGGTTTATAGAACAAAAGTTAGGGATAAGATAGGTCCCCTTAAAAATAACTTTGGGCATCTTACTGACAAGGAGAATGATATGTGCTCTATTTTTAATAATTATTTTCTCTCGGTTTTCACACAGGAAGACATTAATAATATCCCAGTAATTAATTTTTACAGAGGCCCAGAAGAAGATAAATTATGTAATATCACAGTCACTAGCGAAATGATTATGAAACAGCTGGACCGACTGAAACAAAATAAATCGCCGGTCCTGATGAGCTTTTGCAAGGGTTCTTAAGGAATGCAAATGGAACTCTGTGAACCAATATCTAACATTTTTAATTTATCTCTTCAAACAGGTGTAGTGTCTGATATGTGGAAGATGGCTAATGTAATTCCTATTTTTAAAGCAGGGGACAAGTCACTACCGTCAAACTACCGCCCAATAAGCCTGACCTCAATTGTAGGCAAATTACTAGAGTCAATTATAGCTGATATTATTAGAAGCCATCTAGATAACCATAATTTGATTAATGATACCCAGCATGGATTCACGAGGGGCCGTTCCTGCCTATCTAATTTATTAACCTTCTTCAGTAAAGCTTTTGAGGCTGTTGATCACGATAAAGAATTCGATATTGTTTATTTAGACTTTAGTAAGGCTTTTGATAGAGTACCGCACCAGAGACTGTTAAAGAAAGTGGCAGCTCATGGCATTGGGGGAAAAGTGCTGTCATGGATCGAGTCATGGCTCACCAATAGGAAGCAGAGAGTGTGCATAAATGGGGTTAAATCCGAATGGGGACTTGTAACAAGTGGTGTTCCACAGGGATCAGTCTTAGGCCCATTGTTATTTATAATATATATCAATGACCTTGATGAGGGAATTACTAGTGATATGAGCAAATTCGCCGACGACACGAAGATAGGTAGGATAATTGATTCAAACATAGATGTCATAGAACTTCAGGAAGATTTAGACAAACTTAATTCGTGGTCAGAAAAGTGGCAGATGCAGTTCAATGTAGATAAATGCAAGGTTCTGAAGCTCGGGAGTGTCCATAACCCAAGCACTTATAAGTTAAATAACGTAGAACTTAGCCATACAGATTGCGAGAAGGACTTGGGGGTGATGGTAAGCAGCAACCTTAAACCAAGACAGCAATGCCTAAGCGTACGTAATAAGGCAAATAGATTACTGGGATTTATATCAAGAAGTGTTAGCAACAGAAGTCCAGAGGTTATATTACAGCTTTATACATCATTAGTAAGGCCTCACCTAGATTACGCAGCTCAGTTCTGGTCTCCATATTACAGAATGGACATAAATTCGTTAGAAAACATTCAGCGTAGAATGACTAAATTAATACATAGCATTAGAAATCTTCCTTACGAAGAAAGATTGAAGACCCTAAAATTACATTCACTTGTAAGACGTAGAATGAGGGGAGACATGATCGAGGTATACAAGTGGAAAATGGGTATTAACAAAGGGGATATAAATAAGGTCTTGAGGATATCTCTCCAAGAGAGAACCCGCAATAATGGATTCAAGTTAGATAAGTTTAGATTTAGAAAGGATATAGGAAAGTATTGGTTTGGAAATAGGGTAGTTGATGAGTGGAACAGTCTGCCTAGTAGGGTTATTGAAGCTAGGACCTTGGGTAGTTTCAAATTTAGGTTGGATAAATTCATGAGTGAGAGGGGTTGGATTTGAGTGGACTCGCGCATGAGTGGGTAGAATTGTCAAAGCTTATTTCTTGGGTAGCATTGAAAATTGGGTTGAGCAAATATTCTGTTAGTGGGACGGATTGTGAAGGACCTGCCTAGTATGGGCCAACAGGCCTGCTGCAGTGTTCCTCCTTTCTTATGTTCTTATGTTCTTCTTAGTGTTCGCAATAAGCGAACATTAATCCTTGGTTCATATCAAGAAGTAGTAAATATTAGAATTAGATATGGCAGAATTATGACAATAGAACTTCAGGAACTTCAGAGATTTAGACAAACTAATTCGTGGTCAGAAAAGTGGCAGATGCAGTTCAATGTAGATAAATGCAAGGTTCTGAAGCTCGGGAGTGTCCATAACCCAAGCACTTATAAGTTAAATAACGTAGAACTTAGCCATACAGATTCATGAGAAGGACTTGGGGGTGATGGTAAGCAGCAACCTTAAACCAAGACAGCAATGCCTAAGCGACGTAATAAGGCAAATAGATTACTGGATTTATATCAAGAAGTGTTAGCAACAGAAGTCCAGAGGTTATATTACAGCTTTATACATCATTAGTAAGGCCTCACCAGATTACGCAGCTCAGTTCTGGTCTCCATATTACAGAATGGACATAAATTCGTTAGAAAACATTCAGCGTAGAATGACTAAATTAATACATAGCATTAGAAATCTTCCTTACGAAGAAAGATTGAAGACCCTAAAATTACATTCACTTGTAAGACGTAGAATGAGGGAGACATGATCGAGGTATACAAGTGGAAAATGGGTATTAACAAAGGGGATATAAATAAGGTCTTGAGGATATCTCTCCAAGAGAGAACCCGCAATAATGGATTCAAGTTAGATAAGTTTAGATTTAGAAAGGATATAGGAAAGTATTGGTTTGGAAATAGGGTAGTTGATGAGTGGAACAGTCTGCCTAGTAGGGTTATTGAAGCTAGGACCTTGGGTAGTTTCAAATTTAGGTTGGATAAATTCATGAGTGAGAGGTTGGATTTGAGTGACTCGCATGAGTGGGTAGAATTGTCAAAGCTTATTTCTTGGGTAGCATTGAAGATTGGGTTGAGCAAATATTCTGTTAGTGGGACGGATTCGAAGGACCTGCCTAGTATGGGCCAACAGGCCTGCTGCAGTGTTCCTCCTTTCTTATGTTCTTATGCTTAATGGATATACAATGTAGTTATGAGACATTTATTGTGGCAATGTTTGTTCCAGGAGCTTTGTCAAGCCGGCTTGACAAAGCTCCTGGAGAGCGAAACATTGCCACAATAAATGTCTCATTAGTTGCATTTGTGTCCTTTACTTTAACATAAATATTAGAAGTCCTCAGGATGTTCTTAAACTCTATATATCTTTGGTTAAGCCTCATCTAGATTTTGCTGCACAGTTCTGGTCACCGACTGTAATTTGTTGTGTTGAAGAGTTCGCTCCATTAGTATACACATATTGGCTTCTGTTACTGAGGTAAGACTATGTAGTTGAGCGAGTGCCCTTATACCGAAGTGTGCTAGTTTTGTAAGCAGTAAATCATGATCGACTGTATCAAATGCTTTCGTAGATCAATGAAGATTCCCAGTGGAAATTCTTCTTCTCAAGTGAGGTGTATATTAACCTAGCATTTTATAATGGCATCATTTGTGTTTTTGTTGGTCCTGAATCCGAACTGACTGGGGCTGAGTACATTGAGTGAGATGAGATAGGAATAGATCTGCCTATGAATTAATTTTTCAAAGATTTTTGAGAGGAGTGGTAAATTAGATATTGGTCTATAATTATTTAAGTCTGTTTGATCACCTCCTTTATGGATCGGGGTGACCCTTGTTGTTTTGAGAATTGATGGGAATGTGGAGGTTTCGATGGCTTTATTGAAGAGTGTTGCATTTATTGGTGACAGTACCTGTGAAGCTTTTGTACATAAAAGATGGTAGGCTATTTATGTCTCCTACCTTGTTTTAAGGGTGATGATTGGTTTGGTAGGAGCAAGCAATAGTGTATTAGGGTAGGTGTTGGTGAGGTAGTCTGTTGGACGAGTGTCTGAGCTTGGGATTTTACTGCAGATTCTTTCCTGGTGGAGAAAAAAACATTAAGTCTGTTTGCTGTCTCAGTTGGTGAGAACATAAGAAAGGAGGAACACTGCAGCAGGCCTGTTGGCTCCATAAGAACATAAGAACATAAGAATGGAGGAACACTGCAGAAGGCCTCATGCCCATACAAGGCAGGTCCTTATCAAACCACCACTACCTAAAATTTATTCCGTACTCACGACACAAATCAAACCCAGCCCTCCCACTCATATATTTGTCCAATCTCTTTTAAAGCCACCCAAGGTCCTAGCCTCTATCACAGTACTCGGAAGATTGTTCCACGCATCTACAACTCTGTTCGAAAACCAGTACTTGCCTATGTCCTTTCTAAATCTAAATTTATCCAATTTAAACTGTTATTTCTCGTTCTTACTTGGTTCGATATCCTCAGTATTTTATTAATATCTCCTTTGTTTATGCCCATCATCCACTTGTACACCTCGATGATATCTCCTCATTCTACGTCCTCCAGAGAGTGGAGATTCAACGCTCTAAGTCTATCTTCATACGGGAGATTTCTTATACTGTAAATCATTTTAGTCATTCTTCTTTGTATGTTCTCCAATGAATCTATATCCATCCTGTAGTAAGGAGACCAAAACTGAGCTGCATAATCCAAATGAGGTCTCACTAGTGATGTATAGAGCTGTAAAATAACTTTTGGACTTCTGTTGCTTATACTTCTTGAAATAAATCCTAGTAATCTGTTAGCCTTATTGGCACACTTAGGCACTGTTGTCTTGGCTTTAGATTTCTGCTTACCATGACTCCCAAGTCTTTTCACATTCTGTATGATCAAGCTCAACTTCACCTAGTTTATAAATTCGAGGGATATTTTCATTACCAACGACAAGCACCTTACACTTGTCCACATTGAACTTCATCTGCCACTTTTCAGACCAAGACATTAATTTATCCAAATCCTCCTGGAGTTCACTGTTATCCTCCTCAGAATGAATTATACGGCCTATTTTTGTATCATCAGCAAATTTACTCATGTCACTTGCAATCCTTCATCAAGGTCATTAATGTAAATTATGAACAACAATGGGCCCAAAACTGATCCTTGTGGAACGCCACTAGTGACAAATCCCCATTCAGATTTGACCCCATTAATGGAAACTCTCGCTTTCTATTGGAAGCCATGCCTCTATCCATGCTAGAACTTTACCTCCTATACCATGAGCTGCCACCTTCTTAAGAGTCTCTTGTGAGGTACTCTATCGAAGGCCTTACTGAAATCCAAGTAAACTATATCATATTCTTTATCACTGTCTACTGCCTCAAATGTTTTATTGAAAAACGTCAGTAAATTTGTCAGGCAGGAACGACCTCTCGTAAACCCATGCTGAGATTCATTAATCAAATTATGTTCTTCAAGGTGACTTCTGATAATATCAGCTATAATTGATTCTAATAATTTGCCTACTATAGACGTGAGGCTTATTGGACGGTAATTTGATGGAATGGACTTATCCCCCGATTTGAATATAGGAACTACATTAGCTATCTTCCACATCTCTGGCACAACACCAGTTAGGATGGACGTATTAAACACATTCGTTAATGGCTGACTAAGTTCCATTTTGCATTCTTTAAGTACCCTGAAAACAACTCGTCGGGTCCCGGGGACTTATTTTGCTTCAGTTTATCTATCTGTTTGATAACCATGTCCTCGTGACAGTAATATTAGTTAATTTGAATTCTTCAGGAACTGAATAATTGTTAATTTCTGAATCTCATTTACGTCTTTGTGTAAAGACTGACAAAAATAGTCATTAAATAGAGAACACATTTCCAGTTCGTTATCCGTCAGCTGTCCATTCCCAATTTTCAGAGGTCCTACCTTTTCCTCACCTTCGTCCTGTACACTTGAAAGAACCCTTGGATTAGTCTTTGATTCATTAGCAACCTTAATCTCATAGTCACGTTTAGCCTTTCTAATCCTTTTTACTTCTCTTTTTAACTGAACATATTGGTCAATAAGGTTAACATCTCCTCTTTTGATGCGCCTATAAATTCCCCTTTCCCCTAATAAATGTTTTAGCCTCCTGTTAATCCATTTGGGATCGTTATTATTTGACCTAAATTCTCTGGGAATAAACATACTCTGTGCACGTTGTACATTATTAAGAAACAAATCATAAACGCAGATCCCATCGTAATCGTTAGCTAGATTACCCCAGTCGAGATTAGACAGGTGTTCCTAAGTCCAATATAATCGGCAGAACGAAAATCAGGAACTTTTACCGTATTATCCTTTCTCGTACTCCCATGATATTAAAAGTAATGGGTTTGTGATCACTAGCTCCAAGCTCTTCAGTGATCTCCAGATTATTTACAAGAGTTTCTTTATTTGACAAGACTAGGTCGAGCAAATTATTACCTCTGGTAGGCTCCGTCACACACTGCTTCAGAAAACAGTCCTGAATCATCTTCCATAAAGTCACTGACTCCAGATTACGGTCAAAGAAGTCCAGTCAATTTGACTAAAGTTAAAATCCCTACTAACACTACGTTATTGTGCCTAGAAGCCCTAACAATTTCGTCCCAAAGAGGTCTCCTCTATCGTGATCCAAGCCTGGAGGTTGGTATATTACACCTAGAATCAGTTTTTCTTGACCTTCTAGAAACTCTACCCAAACAGATTCTGTTAATGATCCATCTATTTTTATGCCTGTTTTTATGCAGCAATTTATATTTTCTCGTACATACAATGCAACCCACCCCTTCCCATTATATCTATCTACATGGAACAACTTAAACCCTGAATATGACACTCAGCAATCATATCCCGACTCTTGGTATTATACCATGTTTCAGTTATTGCAATGACATCAAAGTTCCCAGCACATGCTACCAAACGTAATTCGTTAATTTTATTTCTGGCGCTTCGACAGTTAGTATAAAATACATTGATATGTATCTTCTTGTAAACCCTTTTTTCAGCTTTTGTTTTACACAATTTCGTTACTATCATTACCCTGTGTCACTCGATTACTGTTATTGTTATGGATTTATGATATCAAAGCCTGAATCAATATTTTGGCCCTCATTATTTACCATTCCTAAACCCATACCTCTAACTAATCCTAGTTTAAAGCCCTAACAACATCCTCAACTGAGCTAGAGAGAAATTCTACACCTGCCCTGGATAAGTGAACCCCATCCCTGGCATACATGTATTTCGGCCATAGAAGTGGTCCCAGTTGTTAATGAATGGGACTGCATTATCCTTACAGTGTTTGTCCAGCCAGCAATTTATACCAATCGCTCTGACAGCCATTCATTTCAACACCCTTCTGGCAAATGCCACATATAACAGGGCTCCCTCCCTTCTTCCTAATGATGTCTATTGCTGCCTTATACCTACTAACTAAATCCTCACTTCTACGCTTGATACATCATTGCCTCCAGCACTGAGGCAGATAATAGGATTGATCCCATTACCATGCATGATGTTGTCAAGTCGGCTAACAATGTCTTCCATCCCAGCCCCAGGAAAGCAAACCCTCTGTCTCCTACTCCTATCTTTCAAGCAGAAGGCCCTATCCATATATCTAACTTGGCTATCCCAACCAACAATGTTTTTACCTTCCTTGGTACAGTTCGTCGACGTTCCCAGTAGTCGACTCACATTCGTCTGAAGCACAGAAAGGAGTTCGAAGTTTCCACAGCAGTCTCTTTCTTCTTCGTCGTTACTCTCCCTTCGTCTTCTTGATCTTCAACTTCGTCCCATGCTGTCCGGCCACTGCCCAGGTTACCTTCTTGACCTGAGGACTCACAACAGGAGGACTACTACGAATCCTCTTGTTTTCTCCGTCAATCGCCGTATCTCAAGCTTCGCTACCCTCAAATCCTCCTTAAGCTGCTGGTAAAGATGCTCAATAGGGGCATCTTGATTCAGTCCACAGGAGTACACTAGACACGTCTTCACTGAGCTAAGAACAGGTCACCACTGAGCTGGGCAAGAACAGGTCACCACTGAGCTGAGCTAAGAACAGGTCACCACTGAGCTGTTCTTAGGCAGGTCCTTCACAATCCGTCCCACTAACAGAATATTTGCTCAACCCAATTTTCAATGCTACCCAAGAAATAAGCTTTGACAATTCTACCCACTCATGCGCGAGTCCCACTCAAATCCAACCCTCTCACTCATGAATTTATCCAACCTAAATTTGAAACTACCCAAGGTCCTAGCTTCAATAACCCTACTAGGCAGACTGTTCCACTCATCAACTACCCTATTTCCAAACCAATATTTTCCTATATCCTTTCTAAATCTAAACTTATCCAATTTGAATCCATTATTGCGGGTTCTTCTTGGAGAGATATCCTCAAGACCTTATTTATATCCCCTTATTAATACCCATCTTCCACTTATATACCTCGATCATGTCTCCCTCATTCTTCGTCTTACAAGTGAATGTAATTTAAGGTCTTCAATCTTTCTTCATACGGAAGATTTCTAATGCTATGAATTAACTTTGTCATTCGTCGCTGAATGTTTTCTAACGAATTTATATCCATTCTGTAAAATGGAGACCAGAACTGAGCTGCATAATCTAGGTGAGGCCTTACTAATGATGTATAAAGCTGTAATATAACCGCTGGACTTCTGTTGCTTACACTTTTGATATAAATCCCAGTAATCTATTTGCTTTATTTCTTACGCTTAGGCATTGCTGACTTGGTTTGAGGTTGCTGCTTACCATAACCCCAGATCCTTTTCGCATTCTGTACGGCTGAGTTCAACATTATTAAGCTGGTAGGTGCTAGGTTATGAACATTCCCGAGCTTTAGAACTTTGCATTTATCTACATTGAACTGCATCTGCCATTTTTCTGACCAGGAATTGAGTTTGTCTAAATCCTCCTGAAGTTCCGTGACATCTACGTCTGAATCGATTATCCTACCATCTTCGTGTCATCAGCGAATTTGCTCATATCACTAGTAATTCCCTCGTCAAGGTCATTTATATATATTATAAAAAACAACGGGCCCAAAACCGATCCCTGTGGAACGCCACTTGTTACAGATCCCCACTCAGATTTAACCCCATTAATGCACACCCTCTGCTTCCTATTGGTGAGCCATGACTCGATCCATGAAAACACTTTTCCTCCAATGCCGTGAGCAGCCACTTTCTTTAACAGTCTCTGATGTGGTACTCTATCAAAAGCCTTACTAAAATCCAAATAAACAATATCGAATTCTTTATCATGATCAACTGCCTCAAAAGCCTTACTGAAAAAAGTTAATAAATTAGTTAGGCAGGAACGGCCCCTGGTGAATCCATGTTGAGTATCATTAATCAAATTATGCCTATCGAGATGGCTTCTTTTGTTATCAGCTATAATCGACTCTAATAATTTGCCTACAATTGAAGTTAGACTTATTGGGCGGTAATTTGATGGTAACGACTTGTCCCCTGCTTTAAAAATAGGAATTACATTAGCCATCTTCCACGTATCAGACACTACACCTGTTTGAAGAGATAGGTTAAAAATGTTAGTTAAGGGTTCACAGAGTTCAATTTGCATTCCTTAAGAACCCTTGAAAAAGCTCATCAGGGCCTGGCGATTTATTTTGCTTCAAACGGTCTATCTGTTTGATAACCATTTCGCTAGTGACTGTGATACTACATAATTTATCTTCTTCAGGCCCACTAAAATACCTAATTCTTGGGATATTATTAGTGTCTTCCTGAGGAAAACCAGAGAAAATAATTATTAAAAATAGAGCACATTTCATTCTCTTTGTCAGTAAGATACCCATAATTATTTTTAAGGGGACCTATCTTATCTCTAACTTTTGTTCTATACACCTGGAAAAACTTTTGGGTTAGTTTTCGAATCCCTAGCAACTTTAATTGTAGTCCCGCTTAGCTTTTCTTATCCCCTTTTTAACGTCCCTCTTAATGTCAATATACTGATTCGTAAGATGACCTCACCTCTTTTGATACGCCTATAAATTCCTTTCTTCTGCCCTAAAAGATATTTGAGCCTATTATTCATCCATTTTGGGTCATTTCTATTCGATCTAATTTCTTTATATGGGATAAATGTTCTTTGGCGCATGTATAGTGTTCAGAAACTGTCATATTGATAGCTCTCTTCATTACCCCGCCCACAGATGATAAGTGTTCT
>WNWK01014182.1:0-52409 GCA_009830355.1 Cherax destructor | reverse complement strand
TGGAGAAACCTTGGAAAAAAAGGGAATGTTCAAAATGAAAACAATGATCTTCCTGCACCACATCACCTTCCTGATGGAGCTGGCAATAAGTGTGATAACTATGCATTTAGGTAACGCATTTTGCATTAATGTGCTCAGCTGATATTCAGTATATCAAGGTTTATAAATAAAAATGTATAGTTTAAGTTTATTCAGATCGGGTACACATAAATAGTTATATAAATTATCATACATTGCAGCACATGTGTTGATTACCTAGGATAATCCAGAAAAGTCAGATAAAGTGACTTATTTCCATTGGGGACCTTGATATTACCACAGTTGTCGTGAAATAGCTTATTTTGTTATTGTTATTCTGAAAATTTCTTGGTTTAGTTACTGTTTATTTTCGTTTAAATCTCCAGAACTATATATGAATTTTATTTTGTATTGAAACAGCATTATACACCTGCTTTTTATATTGGTATGGAAGGTTTTATATTGGTATGAAAGGTTTATTTAGTCATAGTTACATAAGTACAATTATCATAGTGTAAATTACCTAGGATAAACCCAAAAAGTCAAACAAAGTAACTTATTTCCATTAGGCCCTTTAACATATTTCCATCCAATGTAAGCACTTTTGTAACCTAATTAAAACTAATAATGAAAAAAAAATTCTCCATTTGTACACAAGCTCGCCTTTCACGCTACTATTCCCCAATGTTTACTTCCTGTTATTACGTACCACTGAACGATCCATACAAGTGTAATGTTTATTCGGAAATATAAAATTAATATAGTAATAATATTTTAATATCTGGCTTCATCCACTCAGTATTTCAAATTTGTGTCCCAATTATCATGTTAGCTGTTATTGTAAAGAATAGAGTAGAGATGGCCAAGAAATAAATAAATGAATGTAAATGATAGAGGAGATCAGACTTGGAGAATATAACAAGAATAAAAGTATAGTTAAATAAGCTAGTGCATCTAGCTCATGATTTTGCAGAAAATGTCAGAAAAATATTTGAGAAAAGATAAAATATCTATGAGGAATATAAAGCTAAAAAAAGTAGCAATGCCATAATAAACAACAACAACAAAACACACATTTAGAACAGGTGTTTAACAGAAGAAATTATGGTTAGGCATCTGCAATGCTCTTTCTTTCTAATGTTCTTATTAGTCCTTCAAATAACAATGGGGGATAGCAAATGATTCAAAACTATTGTGGAAAATATTTTGGAAATAGCACTGCATGCTAAGAAGCCAAATATTGCTAACATTCAATATATTTTTTTGAAGAGGGCTGACATGGGCTCATCTGAAGTCTGTTCCAAGAAAGAGATGAATAGATTAATTATATACTGTATACTCTGTATTTTTATTGTTATCCAGGCATGTGCTTTTTCAAGGGTTCATTTATTAGTTCATTTAATACAGTTTCACCTGAAAATTGTTTTGGGTACTGTATATTCTTTTTGAGATTGTTTAAGGTGGTTGGCAATTTACAGACTAATGTTAAGCCAACTACTGTATAAGTTGACATTCAATACTTTATTACAAGTATCTTATACTGTTTGTTATATCCAAGTGATCTTTGAATAAATATTTTCATTCATTTACTGTACGTTTTTGGGAATGCTTGGCCGTACTTTATTTTACATCTCTCTACTGTTATTTTCTTTGAACATGGGTATTCTTTTTTTTACATTGGGTTGTCTCTTTGTGATTACACTACAGGTGTCTCTTGTTTTATTCCATATCGTAGGTATGTACCAGGCCCCTGGCATCTGCACTAAACTCGATCCAGCTATAAACGTTTACAGAAAACAAGAATTTTCAGTTCATTTTGAAAACTTTGCTGACTATATATGATAACCATAAATTGCATATAGGGAATTATCCATAGAAATATTATATTTCATAATAGCAAATCCACATAAAGAAAGGGAGATCTGTGCCCATGCACCATCCTGGAACTTGTTTGCATCATAATGCAAGGAAAACAGTAGTACAATATATAACACTTTAAACATTCCTGAAGTTCTCATTTGATTATTTACAGGCATCGTAAATGCAGATAAATGAAGATGCTGTTTGGAGTGTTCCCCAAGCTTGTTGGCTTCAGTCTATGAAACTGGAAAATTCAGTCAAAGGCTCGATTAACTACAGCTTCAAATATTATGGCAAGAAACAAAAATGAAAAGTCAGATGAAAAGCAGCAAAGTTTCTTTGAAGATTTAGAAGAAGAGCTTCATGGTGATTCAGAAGGTGAGGATACAGAATGATATAATATGAAGTAAGGGAAAAAAGAGGTAAATGGTCAATTGTAAAAACAATAATTAGTTCAGATGTGTTTAATGAAATGTTATAAAAGAAAAAGTTGTTTTCATTTTTCATTTTATTATGAAATTGGGGAGGATTGTAATTGTTTTTTAAAAGGGGAAATGTCAGACTTGGCAATTAACACAGGAAAGTATGTGAAAAAGACATACGGATTAGCAATACAATTATAAATGTCTTGATAATTGCATATGTGTCTTCCAAAGAGAAGGCTCATTTGAGGATTTAAAAAACAACTTACCAAATTTTTTGTAAATATTTTTCTTAGTGGTTAGTACCCTTTTGGTTTATTATTGAAGAATAGAGTGCGGGGTGTTAGTGAGAAAAAATTTTTGAACATCCTGCTGCATGAATGAACAGGTTTATTTTGGCAGAGACATTTCTCTTTGCTCATCATTTATATCTGCAGAGGAAATTTTTTACAGCGCTCATCTGTAATATTGAGTCTTTTCTGATATGTTAAATAGCAAATATGGTTTACAGTTTTACATATTTTTCATTACCGTTTTCCAATTTTTTTATGGAGGTGACAAGCAGTCCTACTGTTACATATTCACCCATTTTCAAAAAGAAGATAAAGTAGATTTTGACATATTTATCACCCTTTGTTATGCACTATTTGGAAAACATGTAAAGGTTAAATTGATATATGTACAGTAAACCCAAAATATAAGACTAATTTGAGGAGTAGGTGGTCAACAACGGGGAAATTTTGGTGGATTGGGGGATTCTTGCAGTGATTGTAAAAATAACAGACAATTTTGTAACCAGTACTTTGTCCAATGATTCTAAATTGAATACCCAGTAGAATTTTTCAAGTCTTTAATATGGAGGTCTGTTATATGAAGTCTGTTATGTGGAAGTCCATAACAACCCTTTTTAGCTCTCTGAATAAATAATACTTTTGGAATTCTCCACCTCTTAATCTCCAAACTCCAAATTTCCCCTGCATAAATTCCCCCACCCAATCCCTCAAACCAACATCTTTACTGCCTCCAGCCTCCTTTGCAACTTTCACGAGATTTGTGCCTTTGGGAAGAGCAAAAAATATGAGTGAATATCGAATTATGGAAGAAAGTTTATTTTTATATTCATGGAGGGGGGGAATATGATGCCTTACTCATTTGATCAACAAGAACCACAGCCACCCAACAATCTTGTCCCACATTTCAAGTTCAAAAAATACACCATCCAGAATTTAAGATAAAAATGTTTTATGTACCTTTTAATAATTCCCACACAGTGCATTTATTAATGTTCACCTCAATACATTCAGTAACAATGTAAGGTACAAAAGTTTTATTACTTTATATGATTTAAGTATACTTAGAACTTGCTTGGATTTTTGGTGGTCATAAGAACCAAACCATATTTTTCAATAATGTTCTTCAGTTCAGTTAACAATATTTTAAACTTACTTCCTTTCTTTTTTTTTTTTTTTTGAAAGAAGCATAATTACCTATACCTCACGGCCCATGCAGTATACAGTGGACCCCGAGTTTCAGAAACTTCACTCCTGAAGTCTGCTCAAGCGCCATTACGAACAATTTACTCCCTTAAGGAAAAATGTCACGAGGTTAGCTATTTCAGACCCACAAAAATACACTTCCATAAGCACTTACAATATTATACTTACATATTTGTACTATTTCTGGGGTGTACGAAACTGGGGTCCACTGTAGTAGGTATTAGGTAATTTGCTTTATGAACCTTTTGGTTTAACACTTCTTTTTTCTTTTAACACGTCGCCGCATCCCACCGAGGCAGGGTGGCGAAAAGGAAAACGAAAGTTTCTCCATTTACATTTAGTAATATATACAGGAGAAGGGGCTAGCCCCTTGCTCCCGGCATTTTAGTCGCCTCTTTCGACACGCATGGCTTACGGAGGAAGAATTCTGTTCCACTTTCCCATGGAGAGAGGAAATTAGAAAAAGAACTTGTAAGAAAATAGAAGAAAACCCAGAGGGGTGTGTATATATATGCTTGTAAAATGAATGTGTAGTGTGACCTAAGGTAAGTAGAAGTAGCAAGATGTACCTGAAATCTTGCATGTTTATAAGACAGAAAAAAAAAGGGGTATGTTACACTGTCTCCCTAGTGATTTCTGTGTGCAGATTTATGACCAGCCCCTTTAGGATCCAGGTGAAGATCATGATGACACTTTTGCTTACATTCCAGGCAGAAAGGTAAAGGGGACTTACATAAAAAGAACATAAGAATGGAGGAACACTGCAGAAGGCCTACTGGCCCATACAAGGCAGGTCCTTATCAAAACCACCACTACCTAAGAATTTACTCCGTACTCACGACACTAATCAAACCCAGCCCCTCCCACTCATATTTGTCCAATCTCTTTTTAAAGCCACCCAAGGTCCTAGCCTCTATCACCCTAATCGGAAGATTGTTCCACGCATCTACAACTCTGTTCGAAAACCAGTACTTGCCTATGTCCTTTCTAAATCTAAATTTATCCAATTTAAACCCTTATTTCTGGTTCTTACTTGGTTCGATATCCTCAGTATTTTATTAATATCTCCTTTGTTTATGCCCATCATCCACTTGTACACCTCGATGATATCTCCCCCATTCTACGTGGACCTGACTTAACTGAGTGGTGGACCTGACTTAACTGTGGTGGACCTGACTTAACTCAGTGGTGGACCTGACTAACTCAGTGAAGACGTGTCTTGTGTGCTCTCTGTCAATCTGAAGAAGATGTCCCTCTTGAGCTACTATACCAGCAGCTGAAGGAAGAACTGAGGGTAGCTAAGCTTGAGATACAGCGACTGACTGAGGAAAACAAGAGGATTCGTAGTAATCCTCCTGTTGAGAATCCTCAAGCCAGGAAAGGAACCTGGACAGTGGCTAAAACGCATGGGACAAAGTTAAGGCTCAAGAGGACGGGTGGAGAGGTAGAAACAACGAAGACCCAGGAGAATGTTGTGGAAACATCGAACCCATTCTCCGTGCTACCCGATGAATGTGAGTCGACTTCTGGGAGCGTCACGACGAAAGACACAAAAGGGAAGGTAAAAACATTGTTGTTGTTGGGGACAGTCAGGTTAGGTACATGGATAGGGCTTTCTGTTTGATTGATAGGAGTAGGAGACAGAGGGTTTGCTTTCCTGGGGCTGGGATGGAGGATATTGTTAGCCGTCTGGACGACATCATGAGAGGTAATGGGAGCAATCCTATTATCTGTCTCAGTGCTGGAGGCAACGATGTTGGCAGACGTAGGAGTGAGGACCTGACTAGTAGGTTTAGGTCAGCAATAGACATAATTAGGAAGAAGGTGGGAACCCTGTCATATGTGGTATTTTGCCAAGGAAGGAGTTGGAAATGAATGGTGTCCAGGGGAATTTGGGGTCAATTGCTGGCTGGACAAATACTGTAAGGAAAAAATTTAGTAACATTCATTGACAACTGGGACCCCTTCATGGCAGAAATGACATGTATGCCAGGGATGGGGTTCACTTATCCAGGTCTGGGGTGGGGGCACTGGCAACTGCAGTGGAGGAGCTGTTAGGGCTTTAAACTAGAAATAGTTAGTGGTATGGGTTTTGGGGGAAAACAGAGAAGTCCCAGTGTAGTAATATTATAAGTTGTAGGAGAACTAGTAATAGGCAGAATAAGGTGGATAGTGGAAAGCTAGTGACACTAGATGACAAGGACAGTAATAGGTATAGTGGAAAAACAGAGATGAGCAGGAAGGGTAAAGAGAAAGGAGGGTCTCTAAATATATATTACACCAATAGTCGTAGTGCTAGGAATAAGATGGACGAGTTGAGATTAGTTGCAAGTACGGGTAATATTGATGTTTTTGCAATAACTGAGACATGGTTTAATATGAAAAATCGGGACTTGCCTGCCGAATGTCACATTCAGGGTTTTAAATTGTTCCAAGTAGACAGAAGTATCGGGAAAGGGGTGGGGTGGCACTCTATGTCCGTGATCATTTAAATTGTTGCATAAAACGGGTATAAAGTCTGAATTAACACATACAGAGTCTGTCTGGATAGAATTTTCAGGGGGGTGTGAAAATTGATTTTAGGCGTGATTTACCGTCCTCCAAACTTAGATAGGGAACAAGGGAGACTACTTTGGGAGGAAATTGTTAAGGCCACAAGACACGATAACGTAGTAATTCTAGGGACTTTAACTTTAGTCAGATTGATTGGAATTTCATGACAGGGAATTTAGAATCTAACGACTTTTTAGAAGTAGTTCAGGATTGCTTTTTGAAGCAGTTTGTAACAGAACCTACAAGGGAAATAACCTACTTGACTTGGTTCTGGCAAGCAAGGAAACCCTTGTTAATAATTTAGAAATTACAGAGGAACTCGGCTCAAGCGACCACAAGTCAATTACCTTTAGCATTGAATGGATGTATGATAGTAGGGATAATTCAGTAATGGTCCCAGATTTTCGCTTAGCAGATTATAATGGACTTAGAGAACACTTATCAACTGTGGACTGGGGTGAAGAAGAGAGGTATCAATATGACAGTTTTCTTAACACTATACAGGCTGCCCAAAGAACATTTATCCGTATAAAGAAATTAGATCAAGTAGAAATGACCCAAAATGGATGAATAATAGGCTCAAATATCTTTTAGGCAGAAGAAAGGAATTTATAGGCGCATAAAAAGAGGTGAGGGTCATCTTATAAATCAGTATACTGACATTAAGAGGGACGTTAAAAGGGAATAAGAAAAGCTAAACGGGACTATGAAATTAAAGTTGCTAGGATTCAAAAACAAACCCCAAAAAAGTTTTTTCCAGGTTTATAGAACAAAAGTTAGGGATAAGATAGGTCCCCTTAAAAATAACTTTGGGCATCTTACTGACAAGGAGAATGATATGTGCTCTATTTTTAATAATTATTTTCTCTCGGTTTTCACACAGGAAGACATTAATAATATCCCAGTAATTAATTTTACAGAGGCCCAGAAGAAGATAAATTATGTAATATCACAGTCACTAGCGAAATGATTATGAAACAGCTGGACCGACTGAAACAAAATAAATCGCCGGGTCCTGATGAGCTTTTTGCAAGGGTTCTTAAGGAATGCAAAATGGAACTCTGTGAACCAATATCTAACATTTTTAATTTATCTCTTCAAACAGGTGTAGTGTCTGATATGTGGAAGATGGCTAATGTAATTCCTATTTTAAAGCAGGGGACAAGTCACTACCGTCAAACTACCGCCCAATAAGCCTGACCTCAATTGTAGGCAAATTACTAGAGTCAATTATAGCTGATATTATTAGAAGCCATCTAGATAACCATAATTTGATTAATGATACCCAGCATGGATTCACGAGGGCCGTTCCTGCCTATCTAATTTATTAACCTTCTTCAGTAAAGCTTTTGAGGCTGTTGATCACGATAAAGAATTCGATATTGTTTATTTAGACTTTAGTAAGGCTTTTGATAGAGTACCGCACCAGAGACTGTTAAAGAAAGTGGCAGCTCATGGCATTGGGGGAAAAGTGCTGTCATGGATCGAGTCATGGCTCACCAATAGGAAGCAGAGAGTGTGCATAAATGGGGTTAAATCCGAATGGGGACTTGTAACAAGTGGTGTTCCACAGGGATCAGTCTTAGGCCCATTGTTATTTATAATATATATCAATGACCTTGATGAGGGAATTACTAGTGATATGAGCAAATTCGCCGACGACACGAAGATAGGTAGGATAATTGATTCAAACATAGATGTCATAGAACTTCAGGAAGATTTAGACAAACTTAATTCGTGGTCAGAAAAGTGGCAGATGCAGTTCAATGTAGATAAATGCAAGGTTCTGAAGCTCGGGAGTGTCCATAACCCAAGCACTTATAAGTTAAATAACGTAGAACTTAGCCATACAGATTGAGAAGGACTTGGGGGTGATGGTAAGCAGCAACCTTAAACCAAGACAGCAATGCCTAAGCGTACGTAATAAGGCAAATAGATTACTGGGATTTATATCAAGAAGTGTTAGCAACAGAAGTCCAGAGGTTATATTACAGCTTTATACATCATTAGTAAGGCCTCACCTAGATTACGCAGCTCAGTTCTGGTCTCCATATTACAGAATGGACATAAATTCGTTAGAAAACATTCAGCGTAGAATGACTAAATTAATACATAGCATTAGAAATCTTCCTTACGAAGAAAGATTGAAGACCCTAAAATTACATTCACTTGTAAGACGTAGAATGAGGGGAGACATGATCGAGGTATACAAGTGGAAAATGGGTATTAACAAAGGGATATAAATAAGGTCTTGAGGATATCTCTCCAAGAGAGAACCCGCAATAATGGATTCAAGTTAGATAAGTTTAGATTTAGAAAGGATATAGGAAAGTATTGGTTTGGAAATAGGGTAGTTGATGAGTGGAACAGTCTGCCTAGTAGGGTTATTGAAGCTAGGACCTTGGGTAGTTTCAAATTTAGGTTGGATAAATTCATGAGTGAGAGGGTTGGATTTGAGTGGGACTCGCCATGAGTGGGTAGAATTGTCAAAGCTTATTTCTTGGGTAGCATTGAAAAGGGGGTTGAGAAAATATTCTGTTAGGGGGAGGATTGTGAAGGACCTGTGTATGGGCCAACGGGCCCTGCTGCAGTTTTCCCTTTTCTTATGTTTTATTTTTCTTATGTCTCTCCAGAGGGGGAGATTCAAGCTCAAGTCTATCTTAAAAAGGGAGATTTTTTATACTGTAAATCATTTTAGTCATTCTTTTTTGTATGTTCTCCAATAATCTATATCCATCCTGAGTAAGGAGACCAAAACTGACTGCATAATCCAAATGAGGTCTCACTAGTGATTATAGAGCTTAAAATAACTTTTGGACTTCTGTTGCTTATTTTTCTTGAAATAAATCCTAGTAATCTGTTAGCCTTATTGCCACACTTAGGGCACTTGTCTTGGCTTTGATTTTTGTTCCATACTCCCAATTTTTTTCAATTCTGTTGATCAAGCCTACTTACCTATTTATAAATTGAGGATATTTTCATTCCCAAATTTTTTTGGAGCGTTTCACAATTAATGCTTGATAAACAAACGTGCAGTGAAGGTTCAAAAATTTTTAATCTGCAATTTTATGGCCTTGAATGGGGCTGTTATGTCGCAGTATTCAACGTAAAGAGAACAAAAACTTAAAAAGGGATCATTTTGGCATGGCATCCCTTTTGAAAATTCTCATTATCCTCCTATAATTTTTCTTGCAGATTGAAGTGCACTGTTGTAATCCTTAAAAGTGAGTACTTCATTCTAGTATTTTTCTCAATTTTTCCCTAACTGAGTAACTGAAATTTGTCCTCAGAATTCTTTTGTTTTCTGGTCCCATTTGGAAAACTTGGTTTATAAACATTGGGTTTACCATGTCCTCAATAATGACACTCATCTGAGTTATATTGCCATAAAAACAGTGCTATGATTTAATTTCCCTGCTATCTCAAATATGAGGCAAGGAAAAGAGGGGAAGAGTGCTGCATCTTTAATAGCTTTCACTGTGCACCTCGACTTAATTCGGTTTACCATTACTTTTTTGTTCCTATTGGTTAGAAAAGTTAAAAAAATCCTTTGCCCACTTTTCCAGTTATTCCTTTAGCATACTTTTTGGTGCTGTTACCCATGATTTTTTTTTTTTTTTTTTTTTATTAAACACTGGCCGATTCCCATGTGCAGTGGGTGTCTCGAAAAAAAAAAAATTTCATCATCATTCATCCATCACTGTCTTCAAGGGTCACACTAAAGCATAAAACTGCAACATTAACACCCTCCTTCAGAGGCCACTGATTTCCCATCCCAGAACTCAAGTCCGGCCTGCCGGTTTCCCTGAATCCCCATAAATGTTATTTTGCCCACACTCCAACAGCACGTCGTAAAAACCATGCCTCCATTCACTTATCAAAACCCCTCACATGCTTGCTGGAAGTCCAAGCCCCTCGCACACAAAACCCCTTTTACTCCCCCCCAAACCCCCTTTCCTAGGCGCCCCCCCACCCCGCCTTCCCTCCACTACAGATTTATACACTCTAAGTCACCTGCCCTGCTCCATTTTTTACATGTCCAAACCACCTCAACAACCTCCTCAGCTCTCTGGAAATCGTTTTGGAATCCCGCACCCCCCCCCTTTTCCAAACCCAAATTCATTATATTCACACCACACATTGACCTCAAAGACATCCCACTGCCTCCAGCCTCTCCTCGTTGCAACATTCATCACCCATGTTTCACACCCATATAAGAGCGTTGATAACTATACTCAACATTCCCTTTACTTCCATGGAAAAGGGCCCCTTTTGTTCCACAGACCTAAGTGCTCCACTCACCCTTTTCCTCATCAATTCTATGATTCACCTCATCCTTCATAGCCCCATCCGCCACATGTCCACTCCCAAACATCTGGAATACATTCACCTCCTCCATACTCTCCTCCAATCTGATATCCCAAACTTTCTCACCTATTCTTTTTTTTATCCTCAATACCTTACTTCCCTTTTCCTTTTATTCACTTTCAATTTTCTTTTCTTTTTTCACACCCTACCAAAAATTTATCCACCAACCCCCTGCAGCTTCCAACCCCCCCAAAACACAGTGTTTAGCAAAAAGCAACTGTGACAACTCCCACTTTTGTATTTGCTTTTTCTTTAGCCCAACACCCTTTGCCAAGACCCCCGATTCACTTCTCTTACAACCCCATCTATAAATATATTGAACAACCACGTGTGACATCACACATCCCCTTTTCTAAGGCCCACTTTACTGGGAAATAGTCCCTTCCCACACACTCAACCTGAGCCCCCACTATCCTCATAAAACTTTTCACTGCTTTTTCAGTAACCTTCCTCCTATTCCATACACCTGCAACATCTGCCACATTGCCCTATCCCCTATCATGCCTTTTCCAAATCCATAAAATGCCACAAAAACATCTTTACCCTTTTTCCAAATACTGTTCACCCTATATGTTTCACTGAAACACTTGGGCCACACACCCCTACCTTTCCTAAAGCCCCCTTGTTCATCTGCTATCCTGCTTTTTTTTACTTAATTCTTTCAATAATAACTTACCATACACTTTACCAGGTACACTAACAGACTTATTCCCATAATTTTTGCACTCTTTGTCCCCTTTGCCTTTATACAAAGGAACAAAACACGCCTGCCAATCCCTAGGTACTCACTCCTCTTCCCATTTATTAAATAAAGCACCAACCACCCAAAATTATACTCCCACCTGCTTTTCATTTCACTTTTCCCATCAATCCCAGCTGCCTTACCCCCTTTCTCATTCTACCCACTGCCTCACAACTTCCCCCCACCCACAACTGGCTCTCTTTCCACACTCCTACAAGATGTTATTTTCCCCCTTGCCCTACACACGAAATCACAGCTTCCCCGTCTTCATCAACATTTAACAATCCTCAAAATATTCCCTCCATCTTCCCGACACTTAACTTCCATTTAATAACCCCTCCCCCTCCTATTTTTAACTGTCAAACCATTTGTTCTAGGCTTCCCCAATCCCATTAATCCTATTCCAAAACTTTTCTTATTTTCAATAAAATTCTGCTGGGGTAACATCTCCCCACTCTCTCATCTGCCTCTTTCATTTCTTCACCACTCTTTTAACTCCTTTCTCTCCATATACTCTTCCTCCTTGCATCACTTCTACTTTGTAAAACTCTCATGCTAACTTTTTCCCTTACTACTCCTTTTACATCATTATTCCACCACCGCTCCTCTTCCCTCCCGCACCCACTCGCCTGTAATCCAAAACTTCTGCTGAACACTCTAACACCACATTTTTAAATCTACCCCATACATTTTACCCCATTGCCTACACTCCCCACCAGCCCCCTCTATCCTCCAAAGTTGTTTATATCTTACCCTAACTGCCCTCTTTTAGTTTATAAACCCACCTCTTTTTACTTTTCTGATTCTATTCTTCCTTGTATCCCATCTACCTTTACTCCCACTGTAGCCAATTAAAAGGACTGAAACCTGTAGCCCTCTATAAACATTTCATCCTGAAGTCTACTTTAAAAGTCTTTTTTCTACCAATACATAAGTCCAACAAACTACTGTCATTACGCTCTACATCATATCTTTGTATACTTATTTATCCTCTTTTCTTAAAAATATGTATTACCCATAACTAAACCCTTCTATACAAAGTCTCAATCAGCGTCCCATTATCACTTTCACCCCAACTAAACTTCACCACACCTTCCTCTCAGCATGTTTCTCCACTTTAGCATTTAGTCCCTACCACAATACTTCTACTTGGTTCAAAAGTTCATATCTTGCTTAACATCTCCCACAAAATCTCTCTCCTCCTACACTCCTCTCTTCCAGGTGCATACACGCCTATTATACCCACTTTTCATCCAACCCTTTTGTATTTTAATCCACATAACTAATTACCATTTACTTATATTTCTCCTTTCTCCTTCAACTGATCCTTCAACATTATTGCTACCCCTTCCTTACTTCCCTAACTCTCTGTGATACTCCTGACTTAATCCCATTTATTCTCCTACTGAAATCCTACCAGTTATTCCTTTCCAGCTCAGGAACTACATTTGTTTAACATTAAACTATATTCGCTACTTTGCTGACTACTGCATCATCTTGCCCAGATCTTCTTGTAGCATCAGAATTTATCTGAAGGACTATTTTAGAGTTGGCTAATGCTACCACCCTCTTGTCACAGGAGTTAACACCTCAGACCTTGCATACATATGTTTGCCATAGAAATTGTCCCAGTTGTCAATGAATGGGATTGCAAGTTCTTTTCATACTTATTCCTACTCAGCAATTCTATACCCAATTGCTCTAGACATACATTCACCGCCCGCACGCGTGCAAAGTGCTGCGACATGATTGAAATCCTCTCTTGGACCTAATTAGACTTGTAGCTGTCCTGGTACTTTGTTCATAAACACCTGCTCCTACCCTTTGAATTATCATTTCTGCACTGAGGCATATAATGGGCTTAAGTAATAACAGCAAGATTTACAGCTCGTTTTCACAAAATTGTTCATGCCATTTATGCCAGGACTTTTGATCCAAGGAACTGGAGCAACCTTTTGCCAATGTTGATTAAACCTGTTCACCTGGTCCCAAAAAGTTCTGTATGACCCAGGCCAGCACTCCTCCTGAATGTAATAATAATCCAAGCTCCGTGTGTATGGCTTTTCCAGCCTGCTCCCCAGGAAAATATGAGAACAGCCATTTAAAAATGTTCATTAATCCCAATGGGTTTAGTGATTCCCTTTCAATATAATTGTGGGGATTAATATTTTTGCAGTATTCATCGAGCATGGGTCACTGAGTCTGTTATTAGATTGCACTGGTGAGGGCCCCGATTACAGTGCTTCACTGTGTGGCAATTCCACAATACGTACACTCCCCAAAGCAGGTGTGAGCGCTGGCCTCTCCTGACTGCCCAGAAACCCTTCAGAGCTTCAAGTGTTTTAGAGTTATCGCATTTAGATACAGTGGGTTCTCGAAGCTCGGCCACACCATTCCAGAAGGCCGCTCATGCCATTATCAACGCACTTACTTCCCTTAAGGAATAATGTCAAGAGGAGTTAGTCCATTTCAGACCCCTCACTATTACACTTACATAATTGTACGATTTCCGAGGTGACCTAAACTGGGGTCCACTGTATACTCTTTGGGAGCACAATGACATCTAAGGGTAGCTGTGATAGAAGAACTAGTAAGGCTCATACTTTTAATGCAAAAGTTAAAAAATGATTAAGCTCAGTAAGCAAGGTATGTTGATGGATGAAATGGTACTGAGATACTATTGATAATTGTACTTATGTATACTTTGTACCCCAAATACACTCACTGTGTTGGCTTCTGTGCATGTACATTAAAATACTATTTGGCATTGTTACAAAATAGAAGTAACTATGCCAGGCGAGGATTAGCTAAGAGTGTCTCACTATGTTGAAGATGTATGGCTAATAATAATCGCCTGGATGCTTTAAATGTATATATGGTACTTCTGAGTACATGGTCCTCAAAATCGCCCTTTATGTAAGTTTATTTTTAAATGCTTTTGTAGGTATATTTTGGGGTGTAAAAGTTGACCAGTCTATTTTACATTATTCCTTATGTGATAAATCTGCTTATAATGGTGCACTTGAACAGCATTCTTAACGAAAAAAATATCAGAACTGAGGTACCATTGTATTATGTTATTGTAGACATTTTGATTAATCCATCTTGATATTTTCAAAATATATATGAAACACGCTATATCCTCTCTATAAACAAAATACATAGTCATAGTAAGACAAACTGACATAATTGTGAGGTGTGGATAAATGGAGGCAGCAAAGGATAGCATTTGCTAACAATTACTTATAACATCGCTTTTCCAGTACACCACCACCAAAGAAACTATGAATACTTGTGAAAATATTCCTTTCATATGCCTTTCACTATAACAGCATCACTCACTCCTAAAAGGGTGTGTTATAAGGAGAATGGAGTGGTAGCTGAGCATGAAATTCAATGTGAAGACAATCAGAGATAATGTGGCAGTGTTTATTAGGGAAAATACTTCACTTGTATGCATAATGCCAGATGCACACGTATCAAACAATGCATATATAAATCCGACCACCCACCTAAAACATCTGACACTATATACAGTCTCTCCACTTAACGATGGAGTTCCGCCTCAAGACCACATTTCCAAACGAATTTGTCACTTAAGTGAGAGCATACTACAAATGGTAGATTTGCACGTCCATCTTTTTGATATTGTTTTAATGTCATCTTTGCACCATTTATAACATTTCTGCATACTTTAATGCTTATACAGTAATGTCCTGTATATTGTAATAAAATAGAATAGGAAATCTGCCTAATATATATTACTTAAGTATACATTGGCTGAGAGCCCGTTGTAAGTCCAAGACGTTGCAACGAGTAATGCTGCCATGAGAGAGGCCACACTTATGGAGCACCCTCCCTATGGTGTTTTATAACAATAATGATGATCTTTATTTCTTAAAGTGAAACTGAGGTGCTGTTATAGCCTCAAGGCCTTTAGTCCCATCCGAAACTTAAAGTTTTAAGTGCTGAAACACATGAGGCAGGTTTTTACTTTATGGACTCTAAGGATAAAATGTTGCAGAAATTGTGCTACACCAATGAAATACTAGTTAACCTTACTGCTGACATGGAAAGCATTGGTGAAAATACAGTTCAAACTTAGTCACAACAGCTTTTGCTTGAGCTTCATCCAGGCTGCCAAGGCCCTAAGTCTCCTTCAATTCTAAGAGAAAGCTGAGAAAGCTGCCAAGATTAATTTGAACAAAGAGTCATTATTTTCTCCTGACTTCCTACAATAACACACCACCTACCTATATGTTATGCCAAAATATTTTTGAAACATGAGTATACTGCATATCATTTTACTTTTTTATTATTTTTTTAGACTCCAGTTCTATTAAGAACCGCTGTATGTTCTGTGGTTATGCTGTTTTAATAAGTAATAATAATCATTGCCAACTTAATGATATAAAACATAGCATTGTGGTAAGCATATGTATTTCAAGTGAAAAAGGATGATTTGCTTTACAGTGGGGTCCCTCTGTACTTTTATATTGTCCTGATGGACTTATATCACAGCCGCGTGCAGTTGACTGTATCCTTAAACTGCCCCTTTTCAAGAATATCATCCCTCCAGGCAAATGACTTAATAAGAACTGTGAAGGAATATCTTTGAAATATCATACTGTAATCAAAGAGAGTTAAAGACTATTTTAGAAGGCCACTATTAAGTAGTTATCTGACTGTGCATTCTACTGATAATTTGACAAATTGTTAGAAACCTTATTACCTTCAGTATAACATCACACTTATTTAGAATATCAACACAAAAATATTAACGCATTTTACTCATGTGAATTCATTATGTCACAGAAGAATACATTAGAAGATAATAAGATTATATCTACAAATATGTTCTAGGATCATCTCATTATACAGCAATAACTTACCAATATTTTCTCCTGTGTCCCTCATAACTCCATTTCCCATTCGTAAGCTTTGTAATACAGAATTATGCATAAAAAGAGCTACTTTCTGAGGTAGACTGGGCATGTCTATAGGGCCAGATAGCACCTGGGGAATGAGGCATTCTTATTTGCCTCCATGAAAGAGTGCAGGCCCACCCTTGATTAAGAGCCTGCCATGGAATTTCCATCCTGGCATATGTTCACATGTATTATACCGAGTCTGAATTCGTAGTTGAAATTCCAAACTTTACGCTGGTGAGTTTGCCTTGGTCTAAGGAATTGACTGTGCTTTCTCCCATTCTTGAATTGAGTCTGAATGTTTCCATGCCCAGGTACTGTGTCCTTGGTGGGTTTAGTGCTACCTATGAATATAATAATAATCCAAATCTCTTATAACAGTTCCTCAGGTCTCGTGATTATCCATGAGGAAACTTATGTGGTAAATAAGGAAGACTGCAGATTTAACTATATATTAAGACAATGTTTGTAATCACTTGCCTCATTACAATAATATAATGAAGTGCGCTTGGGAACCCTAAAGGGTTATACAGCACTGCAGGTAGATGCTATACAAGGAAGACGGATGGGTGTACAGGAGTGGTATGAGGGAGGGCAGGGGTTAGTGTTGGTTTGGCAAATTGCTGATTGAACACAGTTAATAATACATATAAGCATTTAATAATATGTAAATAAATTATTCCATATAAATAAGTGACTTATTATATTTTTTTCTTTTATTTTTATTTATTAACACATCAGCCGATTCAATTAAGCAGGGTGGCCTCAAAAAGAAAAACTTTCACCATCATTCACTCCATCACTGTCTTGCCAGAGGGGTGCTTTACACTACAGTTATAAAACTGCAACATTAACACCCAGAGCAGACACTGTACTTCCCATCTCCAGGACTCAAGTCCGGCCTGCCGGTTCCTGAATCCCTTCATAAATGTTAATACTTTGTCACTCCAACAGCACTGCCATTAAAACCAATTGTCTCCATTCACCCTATCAAAATACGCCCACACATGCTTGCTGCAAGTATAAGCCCTCACACAAAACCCTCACCCCCTCCTCCAACCTTTCCTAGGCTGATCCCCTTACCCCGCCTTCCTCCACTACAGATTTATACACTCGAAGTCATCTTCATTCTGTCTCGTCTTCATTCTCTCCTCCCATGTCCAAATCCACCTCAACAACCCTCCTCAGCCTCTGATAATAGCTTTGGTAATCCCGCACCTCCCACTTCCAAACTCCAAATTCCCTCTGCATTACTACACCACACATTGACTCCTGACATGACATCTCCACTGCCTCCAGCCTTCCCTTGCAACATTCATCACTCACCCCCACCCATATAAGAGTGTTGCATAACTATACCATACATTCCCTTTTACTTCCATTTACAAAGTTCTTTGTCTCACAGACCTCAAGTGCTCCACTCACCCTTTCCTCATCAATTCAGATTCACCATCCTTCATAGACTCATCTGCTGACATGTCCACTCCTGAAATATCTGGAATACATTCACCTCCATACTTCTCCCCTCCAACTACATCCAATCTTCGTCACCTAATCTTTTTGCACCATCACCCACTTTTCCTATATTCACTTTCAATTTTCTTCTTTTACACATCTCACTTAATTCATCCACCAACTCCTGCAACTTCTCTTCAGAATCTCCCAAAAGCACAGGTCATCAGCAAAGCAACTGTGACAACTCCCACTTTGTATCATCTTTTACTCTTAACCCCACCTCTTGCCAAGACCAGATTCACTTCTTACAACCCCATCTATAATACATTAAACAACCACGGTGACACTGCCATCCTTGTCTAAGGCCCACTTACTGGGGAAATAGTCCCCTTCCTCCCACACAATAAAACCTGAGCCTCTCTCACTATCCTCATAAACTCTTCACTGCTTGCAACCTACCCTATTCCATACACCCAAACATCTGCCACATTGCCCCCTATCCAACTTATCAGCACGCCTTTCCAAACCATAAATGCCATAAAAACTTCCTCTTTACCTTTATCCAAATACTGTTCACCCATATGTTTCACTGTAAAACACTCAATCTACACACCCTACCTTTCCTAAAGCCCCCTTGTTCATCTGCTATCCTGCTTCTGTCTTACTTAATTCTTTCAATAACTCTACCATATTTCTACTATGGCACACTCAACAAACCAGGTCTCCCCTATAATTTTGCACTTCCTTTGTCTGCCATGCCTTTATACAAAGGAACAATACACAATTCACATAGGGACCCTAGAAATCGGCCACACCTCCCAAACCCTAATAACATGTAAAGTGTATTTTGCAAGGCTTTTGTAAGTAGTATTTTCTTTGTCATTGAAAATCAACTACCACAGAGATTGTCTCATGAATAACTGCTCGGTAATGCCACTCAAACAATATTCTGAACGAATTATGGCCACTGGGTCCATCAGAATTAATAAGATTAATAATGGAATATACAAAACAGTTTTCACATTAATGATAGATTTTGAGAGTTGAACATTAAAAAAAACTTTAAATCATGTAATATCTTACTCAGCAGACCTTTCAATGGGTAATACCTGATGCTGGCCGGGAGCGGTTTTTAATCAAAGGAATTGTTAACAATATAGTAAGATTGGAGTGTTAGACCCGAGAGTTTATAGCACTGCAGGGCAGGATGTGAAAGGAGGAATGTGCAAAGTGATGAGGGAGCAAAGGGCAGGAGGTAAAAGAGGGAAGAAATGGCTATAATTATTAAGTTTGTTTAAAAAAATCAAGGAGAGTCTGTTTACAGTAACTCAAAGAAGGCCAGCAAGAGCGAAAGTTGAAGAAGGAAATGATGAAGGAATGCCATGAACGCTGATAAAAATGGAAGTGATCAAGAAAGATCATGAAGTTAACAGCAGGCAAGCGAGCTTTCATACCCCCCTTTGGCCGCCACCTCCCAGAGCTGACAGGCAGCTCCAGGCTACTTCCCACTCAAGGACACAAGGTCACCCACCGACCCAGAGGGCAATCCAGCACATCCCCAGATAATCCAAATCCCATTGACACACGAGGCCTCAGAGAATGGGACGGACTATGATCTCTTTTCAACCCAGGAGCTGTACTTACAAGGGAAATATCCCCAAAAGTCGAATGGAGGAAATGGGTGAGAGTAATTAAATTTGATCCAAGGAAGGAGAGTAGCTGTCTCTAGATCAAGAGTCCTCTGACGTGGTTCAAGTGGAATGGGGAACCACTCCTCCTTCCTTCCACTAAGGGTCGGCGACCCTGTGGGTTTAGCACCTCATGAGTAATAATTGATGCCAATGAGAGACTCATGATCCAAGAAATTGGATCTATCCTCCTTTCCTTAGGTCAAGCCCATTCTCTCATTCTCCTCTATAGCAGTATGTAACCCTACAGGTTTAGTGTTTCCACCACACCAAAAAAAAAAAAATTAATCTTCCAAGGAGGTGATAAGTAAAGGGTATTTGATCCAAGTCACTTGAGCTACCTATTTGGTGAGGGGCCTTTGATTTTAGGAATTGGATCAGCTCCAGTTCCATGAATTAAGCTGAATACCTTCCACATCCCCCACAGGTGCTGGATAGGTCCTACGGGTTTAGCGTTTCCTGATTATAATAATACTAATGAGCTACCTATCCCTTCCTTGGTTCAAACATTGCCTCAAAGTCTCCAGATTTTGTATATTTAATCTCATAAAAATTAAGGCATCCTCTGAATGTCTAGGAGATTAAACCATTAATAATCTTGGTCCAAGGAGGTTCCTTGACCTGTGCTTCCCTTCCTGACAACCTTATATTCACTTCATTTATCAGGTGTATGACCTTGCAGCTGAGTGCTCTCTCCAGTAATACAGCGCTGCATGACCCTTGCAGGTTTACGCTTAGTTTCCGACATATAATCCCCAATAATTTACACACACACAATTTTGTAAAGAATCTTTTTAAAAGTGACATTGACTACGCCTAAGATTTTCTACCGCTGTTCAATATGATTTTTCATATTTCAGCAGCAACACTGTATGATCTTGCAGGTTTAGCGCTTCATTTTTTAATATAATAATCCAGCAGCAGGACTCTATATTCACTAGACATGTGTTTTAGCAGCACCTCACTAGACAGGTGCTGTGGCGGGTTATTATTAGGCTTGGTGGTAGACTGAGGATAGGAAGGTTGATGGGTGAGGATGAAGCATGGTCATGATGAGATACCCGTCTGCCGCTGCTGCTGTCAGCTGCTGCTGCTGCTGTCTGCGGAATGCTGGAATAGTGTTCTGATTCATCTCTAAATCCGGGGCACAACATCTTCACTTGTCCCTTGTACTGAAAGGAAAGAAAGGAAATTAATTCTTATAAATGTTCACAATGTTGGAGTGTGCTAACATTTATGAAGGGATTCAGGGAAATCGCGCTGACTTGATTCCTCGTAGAGATGGGAAGCACAGTGACAGCACTCTGAAGGAGGGGTGTCATTGCTGTAGCTAGTATAACTGTAGTGTAGCCATGCCTCTGGAAAGACAGGCGATGGAGTGAATGATGAAAGTTTTTCTTTTCGGCCACCCTGCCCTGGTGGAAACGGCGATGTGGTAAGATTGGCAGAAAATTCGAGTGGAAATTAGAGGAGGTGAGCAGCCAAAGTATTAGTCAGAGGGCTGAAGAGGGGTTGTTGAGGGTGGAAGCCGGTCATTTAGAGAATGGATCAAAGAGCACTTGAGAGCCGAGCACCCAGTAGGAGAAGGAAGAAGTGGGGTAGGGCTGCCCTTGGCAAGGTTGGAGGGAGGGGGTAAAGGAGGTTTTGTGGTGAGGGTCACTGCACATGTGAGTTGTTAGATAGTGTGTATGAATGGAGACTGAATGGATTTGGGACCTGACGACGTCAGAGTGAGCAGGTAACATTTTGTGAGGATTCAGGGAAACCAGTTGATTGATTTAGTTGGACTTGAGCTGGAAATGGAAGTACAATGCCTGCACTTTAAAGGAGGGGTCTGGGTGATAGTGACAGCTGGGAGGACTTATTCTCAGCTGTCGATTCGAGCTTCTCTGCAAAGACAGTGATTATATGGAGTGTGGTGAAAGTGTTGAAAGATGAAAGACATTTTCTTTTTTGGGATTTTCTTTCTCTGGCCCTGCCTCGGTGTGGGGATTTGGCCGACTTGTTATAATGAGATACAGTGGTAATTCGATTCTACGGTCCCCAAACTCACCCTTTATGTAAGTTTATTTTTTTAAATGCTTTGTATGTAATTTGTGGCCCAAAAGACTAGTCTATTTCATCATTTCTTATGAGATAAATTCGCTGGCAATGGCAATGAACAGCATTCTGGAATGAAAATATCGTGTCGGGTACTACTGTATATATATATATATATATATATATATATATATATATATATATATATATATATATATATATATATATATATATATATATATATATATATATATATATATATATATATATATATATATATATATATATATATATATATATATATATATATATATTATATATATATATATATATATATATATATATATATATACATACATACATACATATATACATATATATATACATACATACATACATACATACATACATGCTATTGCCATACATACATACATACATACATACATACACTGCTATTATTTTTCACATACATACATACATACATACATACATACATACAGAGAGAGAGAGAGACAGACAGACAGAGACAGAGACATCGCAGTCAGCAGGATCTTGCACAGTCAGGAAAGGCTGACAAAGCCCTAAGGGATGCCGAGACCACTCGCCACAGATTCTCAGACGCTGGGCAGCCTTGCTTACAAGCCATGCCCAGCTGGATGGATAATGAGAACTTTCAAAATTCAGAGATGCCAAGCCCATGATGACACTCTTCAGGTCGCCTGTTGTATCTAGGCTGGAATATTGCACTCACAGCACCTTTCAAGGCAGGTGAAATTGCTGACCTAAATGTACAGAGAACTCACAGCACACATAACTGTGATAAAACACCTCAATTACTGTGGAACGCTCAGTTCCTAAACCTGTACTCCTAGAACGCAGGCGGAGAGGATTAGTACCAAGCTTGCACATGAAAATCACTCCCTATGAGCAAAAAGACCCAGCAGCCGATGCAACATCCCCCTAATGAAAAGCAGGGGCGCCACTAGTATGATAAGAAATAACCTACTAAGTGTCACAGGCCCAAGACTGTTCAATTGCCTTCCAGCACATATAAGGGATTACCAATAGATCCGCCTGTTTTCAAGCAGGCACTGACAGGCACTCAAAGTCAGTAAATTGACCAGCCGATGAAGTTCTGTATCGCCGTTTGCGCCAACAGTAACAGTCCGTTGATCAGGCCCTGATCCACCAGACCGGCCGCCGGGCTCTTGACCCCCCGGAACCCTCTCCAGGCATCTGTATCGAGGTCCAGACTGTAACGGTCGGCAAACCGTCAGCTCATTAGCTGGGCATGCCCTTCAAGCTACTCTCCTGTGCGGCCCGGAGACAATATTGGGTTTCATTAAAATTCTTTCCTGTAAATTTTTACATTAATAACTATAGTAGTATATATATTAATATTTAATTATATATGGGTAATTCATATCTCATTTCAAACATCCACATGCATTATGTGTCCAACTGCTGTTTCTAACTCGCTGAACATAATCGAAACATGGTATAACAAGCATTGATGATGCAACTGACTCTGAGGCTTCGCGCACGCGATTTTTACACACTTGCGGCGGTAGCGGAACATAATCAGTGCAGTGCAGTGTAAAATAAGTACTCCTTTCTTTATTAATAAATACTTAAGACTGATTTTTGTTAGCCATGTTCCTTGTTTATCATGACCTTATATAGACAGAAGAGCACAAAACGGAAATACGAACAAAGAAAAGAGTATTTAACCAACAGTGAGAGGGCGATTTGCTTTACTGTTATGGGTGAATAAGCTCTGTGTCCTTGTCTGTCACAACCATCATTCACTTTAGTCACTAGTTTAAAGCATCACTATGAATGTAAATTACAAAAATCCATCTGAATTTGGCTCACTGAAGTTAGTTTTGTCAGAGCTTGAATATTGCTCAAGGTCACCTTATAGTTCTGGAAAATTTGTAAAAAAAGAATATTATTGATGACTGACCTCACAATGTAAAGTAATTATGTCCATTTAAATAACTTTTTCTTGTAAATACGCATAATTGCCAACGGATTACAACTTCTTTGCAATCTATGCCAACACTAAAAGCATATTTTATATATATGTCGTCCTGAACTGCGGGGAGTTTGACCTATATAAGGGTGATTTCCATGAATAGTCAGAGTGAAACTTAAAATCCTCTTATAATAGAAGAATTTGGTTAAAACTTACATTAGGTTAGCCAATGCAGACTTCAAGTTAGGTTAGGTGAGACTTCAAAATAGGCGGTGGAGGTCGGGTTAGGTTAGGTTAGGGAGGCTTCTGCCAGGGGTTAGGTTGCTGAGTTTGGTTAGGACAGTGAGGCTTCTAAGTGGTTAGGATGTCGGTTAGGTTATGGTGGAGGCTTCAAGGTTAGGCAGGTGAGGTCATTAGGTTAGTTAGGTGGGAGGCTTCAAGTTAGGTTAGGTTATGGAGGCTTCAAGTTAGATTATAAGAGGCTTCAAGGTTAGGTTAGTTGTGGGTGAGTCTTCTAAGAAGTTAGGTTATGAGGCTTCCTGCTAATAGGTTATAGTGAGGCTCTAAGCTAGGTTAGTAGGCTTCCTAAGTTGAAGAAGCAGTAAGGAGGCCTCCCCAATAGGAAGAAGAAAGAGGCTCTAAGAAGAAGTTAGGTGAGGCTTCCCTGGGTTAGGTTATATGAGGTCAATAGGTTAGGTTAGGTGAGGCTTCTGGTTAGGTTAGGTGGAGGCTTCTAAGTTTGGTTGTGGTACTAGTAGCAGTGATTGTGGTGGTACTTAGTGGTGCTGGTGCGGTTGTTGTGGTAGTTCTGGTAGTAGACATGTGGTGGTGCTGATATAGTGGCAGTGGCAGTTGGTAGTATGGCTGTGGTAATACTGATAGTGGAAGTTGTGGTGCTAGTAGTGGTGGCTGTGGCAGCCTTGTAGTACTTGTTGTGACAGTGCTGATAGTAATGTTGTGGTGCTGTTGGTAGTGGTAGGGTTGTGGCAATGATGGTAGTAGTGGCTGTAGGCACTAGCTGTAGTGAATGTGGTGGTGGTACTTTAGCAGTAATGGTAGTGGTGGTGCTAGTAGCAAGTGGCGGTATGCAGCAGTTGAGGTGGTGGCAGTAGTGGTGGTGGCTGCCGGGTAGGAGGCGGTGGTGCTGGTAGTAGTGTTTGTGGTGGTGCTGGTAGAAGTTGCAGGTTGTGGTGTGTGGGTGGGTAGTAGTGGCTGTGGTGCTGGTAGTGGTGGCTGTGGTGGTGCCATAGGTGGTTGTGGTGGTGCTGGTGGTGGTTGTAGTGTGGTGCTGGTGGTGGTGGTTGTGGCAGCTGGCAGTGGTGGGTTGTGGTGGTGCTGGTGGTGGTTGTGGTGGTGCTGGTAGTGTGGCTGTGGTGGTGCTGGTGGTGGCTGTGGTGGTGCTGGTAGGTGGTTGTGGTGGTGCCAGGTGGTTGTGGTGGTGCTGGTGGTGGTTGTGGTGGTGCTGGTAGTGGTGGCTGTGGTGGTGCTGGTAGTGGTGGTTGTGGTGGTGCTGGTAGTGGTGGTTGTGGTGGTGCTGGGTGGTAGTGGTGGCTGTGGTGGTGCTGGTAGTGGTGGCTGTGGTGGTGCTGGTAGTAGTAGTAGCTAGGTAATGGTGTAATAAGAATATTTGAACAATCTTAAGAATAAAATACAAGAAATAAAGATAAGAAATGAAAATAAAGGATAAAGTGGGAGAGTAGCGTGACCAGACACGAAACTTGTAATAATAATATCTTTATTTCATGTTACTACGTACACAGGCCTAGCTGACATCAATGATACTACTATATAGAAAGCCCTGTTATGCCAGAGATCATTTCTGTAAATTAGGTCAGTTTTGTCCCAGGATGTCACTCTACACCAGTCGACTAACACTCAGGTACCCATTTCATTTTTAATGGGTGAATATAGACACCGGTGTAAGTGGAAACACGCCCAAAATTCTAATACAACTATTGCTTCATACCTCTAAGTTATTCATAAGTTTGCCTAATACACTCCAATATAGAACTGGTATTATGCCAATACATCACCTTTTACCATTAATATAAACCAATTGTTAAACTTTAACTAAATGTTAAATTCTTAAATGTTTAAATTTCAGTAACTTCAATTTTGCAACCTAGTTAATCACTACAATTACCTTAACCTTACTATCAGTATAATCACAGTCACTATTGGAGTAAGACCTATCATATGACTGTTTGAAGTCTCAGGTATACCTAGTCATATTATTATTATCTTGTAATATCTACTTATAAAATGTAATTATAAGCACACTCCCACTTGTATATTACTAGAAATAAAGAATTTGAATTTGAATTTGAATGTTTCCCACCCTTGCCGGGTGGACACATTGTTTGCTCTGTGTTTTGTACCCGTCCGGCTGAGAGCCTGAGAGACCTTCCAACTAGCAGCTGTACAGGATGGGGACCTTAACCCTGAAAGAGGTTGACATAGAACGTTAATTAAAGGTCAGGAACCGGGCCCGATGATTAACAGGAGAGAATGAAGCCCTCTACCACTTGCTGAGCTAATAAATAGTAATAACAGCAGTGGAAACTGGAGATTGGGCGACTCACCACGTCAGAGACTTCCGCAAGTCCTGCCATTATGGTCACAACACAGCTCGTGTTACAGCCGAAGAAGATCAGGTAGTAGGTCGAGTACTCAGCCGTTGTTGTGGACAGCGAAACCTAAACACGCTTGTGACCCAGCCGGAAGCTGACGATGAGCAAGGCCACCAGGTAAGCGGTGAGTCGGTGCAGGTCTCTTCAGCATCTCGCCCCGGGGCAAGTTCTGGTGATTCCCGGGAAGGTGCGAAGAGAAACATATATTAGTACTGAATTATCGTCTTGGGCTGAGTTAGCACTGTGCATAAAGCCCATCGAATACTTGGCAGGTCACATGAGCCAACTCATTTACACCAAATACAATATTTCTAATCCCTAAAATACATCTCTCAGTTTATATATCCCTGAATTAGTTGTATATAGCTGCTATACCCTAGTCCATCTTGTAGTGGTAAAATTACAAGAACAATGACAAGTTAAGAAAGGTAATGAAAGCCATATAAATTATTGGATTTACTAACTACAGTTGGTAGATGGATCTAACTTCCTGATAAATAGAACACAAAGAGTAATAGTAAATATCAGAGTAAGTCCGATAAGGGAAGCTACGGTGAAAATCTCTGTTCCATGAAGGTACAGCACTGCTCCCATTCTATTTCTCTTTATTCTCATATCTGTCTTCCTTTGTGATGACACCTGGATTGCCATGGCAGTGACTCCATCGAAGACACCAAGACTCCAAAATCTTCAAATGGGCTTACTCAAAACAATATGAAGTTCAATGAGGAGGAAATTTCAATTACTCAGATATGGAAAACTTGAGGAAATTAAAATATATCAGGGTATAAGACAAATTTAACCATACACAGAGCGAAAAGTAATGCGTGAGCGTGTTAGATAGGTGCGAATGGACACAAAATGGTTTTTAGACTTGACGCTGTTGAGTGTGGGAGCAGGGTAACATGAAGGATTCAGGAAACGGCAGGCCGGTTTCGAATACACTTCCCTCTTCTTCACTACACCCTCCCCCTCTCTCTCTTCCACTACACCTCCCTCGCCCACTACACCTTGCATTCTACTCACTCGCTTCACCTACCCTCACTCCTTCACACCTCTCCCCTTCACCTGTTATCTACCTCAGCACTACATCCTCTACAGCATCCTCTCACGTATTTCCCAGCCCTCCTCACTATTACACTCTTCACTTCACAATACATATCATCCTCTCACTGCACTCTTTCCTGACCACACGCTTCTCCCCCAGACTACAACCTTGCACTGCAAACTTTTTTTTTTTTTCTCATCCTTACCGAGATGAGTGAAGATGATGCGGCAAGTCACGCAGATGTAGCCAACGCTGACAGGAATCGAGAGCAGCGGGAAGCGGAATGTCTCCTGAGGCAGCATAGAGTCAACATAGGGTGATCCTGCAACCAGCCACCCAGTAAAAAACAAGTGGTGAGATGTTATAAGGTTGAAGTAATAGCACTGAAGAATGTGATAATATATTGAGAATTAACGTAAGACGTCATGGTAGAGTTTGAAGGGTGATAAATGGGAAATATAATTTTGTTATCTGAGGGTGGAGGATGTGGGTGAGCAAGCAGTGGTAGAGGTTGAAATGGGTTAATATATCAGGATGCACAAGCATGACTGACATGCTGACACAGATACTATAGTATTGAAATTATAAATGGCGGCAGAAGGGGTGGGTACCTGATAATTAACAGTTGAGAACAAGCAATAGTTTTTTTTACAAGGAGGGGGTGGGAACATCATAGGCTTACCGGGAGAAGTGTATGCTAGACCATAACAAAAAGATATTAAGGCAGAGATAGCCAGGCTTGTTCCCATTACCTGACATGATATTATCCAACCTGCTGACTATGTTACCAACAACAGCACAGGGAAAACCCCTCTGTCCTACCTTCTTCTCTTGAAAAGGCATACAGAAGACATAGTCCATATGTTCTACCTGGGTGAATTATTTTGACCTCAAGAATATTCTTCTACCTTTATTAACAGAGGAGTTGAGGGAACCTTCATCCTCACTGATCAGTGAATTACATTCGTTCTGGAGAAATAACAAAGGATTTCCATTCAAATCATCTTTTAGCCTTCCTCATTTTGACGCCCTTATTGGAAACCACTTCCCACTTGTTACTGCTGCCAACCTGCCCTCTACCACTTGGTAACTGCTTCCTTCACTAACCCCAACTAATTTCACAATTATTGTTATACTCTACCACAATTTATGTAAGCCGCTTCACCCGTTACATCCAACATTTCCCTTCGCTTACCAGCCACCCCCAAATCCTGTAACTTCTCATATTCTCAAGAACTAGAATCTCATCCCAGATCAGAACATCCTTCTGTGAAAGTTTATTATGGCTAAGCCACCATGGCTTTGTGTTCAAATAATGTGTCACTTTAAAAAAGACACTAATGTACAGTTCAGGGACATTAATTACAGGAAACGTTTCTCCAAGAGTGCCTCAGTCCTAATGCAGACATAACTAAGAAAACGAGTATATAAAGGCAGGAGTCAGGAGGGAGGTCGCACAGGTAGTAGGAGCAGTGGTAGTAGTAGTAGTAGAAGTAGTAGTAGTAGTAGAGAGTCACTAGTATGGTGGTCACTAGTAGTAGTAGTAGAAATACTAGTAGCAGTAGTAGTCACTAGTATACTACTAGCAGTAGCCACTAGTAGTGAATAGTAGTAGTAGTCACTTCAGTAATAGTAGCAGTAGAAGTAGTAGTAGTAATAGTAGTAGTAGAAGTAGTAGTAGCCACTACTATCGTAGAGAATGGTCTTACTACTACTATATGGTAGTAATGTTAGTTGTAGTAATTGTAGTTAGACGGTGATAAATTGACACATATGCAACACTCTTAAGTATCTTTATCAGTGAAATGTCTGTCACAGCAGTTTCATCAGTCCATACAGCGAGAATCGTGAAGAACAGGAGTTTGAAATGAACTCAATCTTTGAGTCGATGTTGTCAGTCCATCAATCTGAATATAATATTGGGGCATATCTGCGAAGAAGCAGTTTATATACCGCAGGCAGGAGAGGTGCAGCAGCCGTAGGTGGTGCGTCATCACTTAATGTGGAAGTAGGTCGCCCAAGGGTTAGTGTTAAGAATTTCACAGATAATAAGATGTTAAGCGAAGTTGAAGACAGGATGTACGAATGGGTTCAGAGAACTGGATGAGTTGGAAATTGATACATATGCAAATACCGGTATCTTTATCCTCCCAAGACTGCTGCACCTCTCCCGCTTCCCAGTATATAAGTCTCTCTTCGCAGATATGCTGCATTCTATTCAAAATTACGGACTGACAACACTGACTCAAGGTTGAGGGATCGACCACTTACTCCTCCTGTCTTCACGATTCTCCTGTGTATGGACTGATGAAGCCACTGTGTGGTTGAAACGTTTCCTCAATAAAGATACCCAAGTGCTGTATATTATGTCTAATTACCAACTCTGCTCATTCTCTGAACCATTCATCTACATTCCCATGCACTTTCTCCGTCTTAAATCCTCTTCCTTAATCACTAGTTTTAGTCTCACTGACTTCATGAGGTGTTCAAGACGTCCTAAGTTGAACAATAATGCAGCCAAAGTAGGCATCCCTAACAGCCTGACCTGCTTAGGCTATATAGCCATTGTTATTTTGACCAAAAGTACACATTCATCTTATTTCCAGATACATTATTATCATCACCAACAAAATAGCTAACTCTTATTATTTTATTAATAATTATAATGCTAAGAGCTAACAGTACATATAGAAAGTAGAATTACTTGAATTACAACTTTAGAAAAACGTCTATAAATCCACCACATCAGTGATCACTTGATTCTTTTAACCAGAGGAAGACACAGCGTGGAAGTGCAAAGCCACTTACCCAAATCTGCTACCTAGGTCTCCATAGCCAACTGTAAAGCCACTTACGCAACTACTTACCTAGAAGGTCTCCAGCCATGTAAAGCCATGAATTTCCAAGATCAGCCAGAGGGAGATAATTGGCATGAGGAATGTGAGATAGACAGAATGAAAATACGTGGAAGATATGTGGGAGAATATTCTCATATTATAATGTGGAGGGAGGATAAATGTTTAGGGTAAACGATGGAAAATCCTGACCTATGGGATTAAACAAGAGGGAGATCGAGCTTGTTGTGGGAATGATTTACAAGACGTAACTGAAATATCAACCAACTCCATAATGCAAGACAATACATAACAAATTATTTTTCAAAGAAAAACTGGAGAATGCCTCCATTGGCTTGAAACCCTACATTCTTGTACCCTTTACTACAATATAATAATTCATCGTAATTGAGTTGGATGCCAATTTGCCAGTTTTAATGCTTGGAAAAACTGAAACATTGCCTGCCATACAGGCTTGAACGCCTCATTAGATTGCAGCCTTCAAAACTTGGGATGCTAATGTATTTTACTTGTAGTTTTAGACCATTATCATCATGTAGTGACAATTTTCATTTGTTCACCCTTCTCAGCTGTCCTTTTGTGTAGAACGTTATGAAGCATGCTATTCCATTTAGAATTTAAAATCAGGGAATATAACTGATAAAACTGAGGATGGCTGAAAACTCGTATTTTTATGGTGTTTTTATTTCACGAATTTTATCGAGTCTCAATATTATATTGTACCGTTTTAGTTACATAGGTAATATTTTAACTCCGTTTTTGTGGTCAATATTTGTGTGTTGCTGGGTAGCATATCTCTAGCTGGCACTCTCTTCCTTCAAGGTTCGCTGAGAATTTGAGAAACGCCGTCTGTCTGCCTGAAACTTTTCCATCATCCGGTAAACTTACCATCAACTTCACTAGTGCATTTGGATGGCTTTAAGACCTTTTCTAAAATTTCAGTATTTCTTGATTTTGGTCTGTTCCAGATTTTGAATTTTTTTTCTGATCGATTTCAACACTGGAGTGTTCTAGTAGAGGATCTGGGGAGTTAAGGGAAGGCATCAAGCATCTTCATTTTTTGTTTTTAAATAATAATAATCTTATTTCTACAATTTATGATTACAACTTATACAGTATCTAGATGATGCAGTCATGGTAGAACATTCTGGGCACCTACGTTAGTTTAACCTGATAACACACCAATGACTAACAACACCAGGTGCCAACTTATTGCTAGTGAACAGGACAGCAGGTGTTTAAGAAGAAACATGCCTAATGTTTCACCCTGTGCTGGATCGAACTATGACACCCAGTGAGGCGAGGCCACTAACAACATGCACATCGAGGGTATTTCGTTATTTTGCTGGCAGTAAGAAATTATATGCGCCTTAAATGGCCTTAAATCTCAAATGAGTTATGAAACATACTATAAAAGGATTGATACCTTTGGGTTTGTCGGTAGAGGCGAATTTGTCAGTTTACTTAACAGCAAACAAATTTATAATTATGAAATAATCCTAAATGCATCTTCTGGTCGATTTAACTTTAATACCAAAGTTCTTCATCAAGTTTTACATTAATTTTGGATTTTTAAATTTAATTTGTGCTACACACAAATAAAATTATCTGTATAGTAACTAGAGGATTTTTCCTGACTCATTTTTAAACCTATTTAGAGAAATGTTTTAATTAAAATTAAAGAAGAAAGGCTATTGTCAATTTTATTGAAGAAATTTGGAAAATTAAAGTTCTAGCTTTCAAGTGAGGATTTATGCTCTTTCCGTCGGCTTGAATTTTTTTTTTTTATCTATAACCTCTCTGAGCAATAACTAGAGTTCTGTTTTTGATCGGCTTCCCCCAAAAATTAGTGTAAGATTGGTTAGAATTCGCTTGGGCCGTGTGATAAGGATTAATTTTTTGGGGAGGGGAACTGGATATTAGTTTCATGTGATAACATGTGACTGACTTTTCACTTGGTCCATATTCAGTGCACAGATATTTTCAACTGTGCTGAAAGTCCTTATACTGTCCCCACCCGGGACTGTTTCCTTGATGTACTGAGGCAGAAGGAGCTGGGCTTGTTGAACATAGGATACCTTTTTTCCTGGATCGCACAGTGATCTCAGAGAGAGAGAGAGAGAGAGAGAGAGAGAGAGAGAGAGAGAGAGAGAGAGAGAGAGAGAGAGAGGAAAGAGAAAATGAGAATAGTGATTAAAAAGGAGACTGAAGACATATTTCAGAGTGAGAAAGAATGGAAGGATGAAAAGGATGAGGTCTAATGGTGGGATAGATGAATTATCGAGGAATAGAGAGAGAGAGATAGAGAGGAAAGTAAGAGGGACGAGATGATGACTGAGTCTGCAACACGTTCGTACAGCAGGCACGATCAATGATAAAGCTGTGTTGATCAAATGAAAATACTGGCCCACAGATGGCCCAACTTCATCTCGTTCCCAACACTTGTATGTTCTATGTCACACTAAAAATTCTTTCAGTTTGTTTTGATGTAGGTAATAGCCTCAGCTTGTCAATAAAGTTAGGAACCTAACTTCCTGTCAATAGCTTTAACCTAACCTTGTCAAACCCTGCAAAAAAAAAAAGGAGCTTACCAGACTAATGGTACCCATGACAGATGGAGACCCGGAGAGTTCGACGCGGAACAGCAGCCGACGGTGTCCATCGCTCCTGATGGCCGTACTCATCTGCAACAAGCGGAATAACAACAGAAGGAACCAGATAGTGTAGCGTCCAAAAATATAATTCAAATAATAATGAGTTTTTTTACAGTGACCTGGTCGTCAGAATAATAATCCTCGTTTTACCGCCAGCAGCACGTCAGCTGGCAACTGAACAGCTAAAGAATCGTTCATATTCGCACGCCGACTCGCGGCGCGAGCGGTGATAGAATGGACAAGAATACTTAAAGGAGTGTATTAGAAGGTACCTGTAACGTCCACGGAAGTTTTGAAAACTAGGGTAAGAAGAATAAGAGGTAGAGGTTTGAACATCCCCGCAGGCGCTTGTAAGTGTGTTACTTTAAAACGAGTGTATGCAAAATATATATTGGAATATAATCATTGTTTCTATATATATAATAGCAGCCGAGGATGGACAGCCAGATTTGCCTCATAATGAATGCCTAGGACCTAGGTAATATAATCCGCTTAACTTGGATTACATCTTCTGAGGTGAATTTAATACATACGTTTCTCATGTTTACTAAATATTGAATACATCTTGCAAATGCTTCCCTAATGTGGATACAGTTTCTGCATCCAATTCCATTTACACATCACGAGTTGGGATAATGGATTGCCCCTCAGTGTTACTATATTGTCAATTTCTTTTAGGGCAACTTACAATTACCACCATCAGCCCTTTAATCAGTAGAAGTAAAAAACTGCGCAAAAAGTCAAAATCAAGTTAAACATCCATGGTAATGACGTTTATTTGGCGTTTTGAGGCGTGAATGTGCAATGATATGCCTGGAGGCCTGGGTCTCTGCCTATGGCAAAGGCAAGGCTTGGCAGGTTGCGTGTGTCTGTGGCCATGGCCCAGGCCATGCGCCTTGCGAGAGGGAGACGAGTTAAGCCTGTTGACTGACTGAAGTTTGGGCGCTGGGAAGGAGGGAGAGGCAGGGGTGAGGCAGATCACACTGGTGCGCTTTTCGTGAGCTGCCCTCTGGCAGAAACTATGGAACCAGCATGGTGAATATATGACCTCAGCTGGCAGACAGTATTGGTTGTCTGCAGTAGATAACAGCTGTTTAGATAGTGGCACTAACTTAGTAGGATTATTTTATAAAGTTTTACTTACGCACTAATCCTGTGTAGGTCCCAGCTCACTCAAATAAATTTTTACAGGAAGACCAAATACAACACTCAAAGTCTCTCCGTTGGAAAATATACCTGGCATCCCCAGACTCGTCTGGGTGTAATTTTGGGTTATGTCCTCGTGTACTTATTACATCTGGGAATACTTCTAGCTGCCAGTCGAGTTATTTGTTTCGTATGGTAGAGCAAAAAAAAAAAAACTTTGATTATAGCATGGGGTGAATAGTCTTGTTCTTCTGCTTGGAAGTAAAGTCAATACTGGGTATTCATTTATTGAAAGTGCCTGTGGTCTAGGGTACTTCAATGAGTCCCCATGATTTTGTCCAGGGAACTGTCTAGGGACACTGAAGGTATATTCTGTATTTGAGCAGTAATTTGAAGCTTATATTATGTGATTCCTGTTTATTTCTTTTACCCTATACAATAATCTATCTCATTCTTCTTGTGAATAATTTTGACTAAAACTTTTCTCACTATAGAAGAAGATAAGCTTTGGTGACGCAGGTTTGTGGATGGGCCTTACAGGACTCTCTCTAATTCATTTTTTTCTGCGAAAGGTTCACAAAAGATTAGTCAGAGATGAAAAAGAATAATGAGAGTGAAGGTAAGTTTGCTGAGATAAAGAAAATGAAAGGAAAAGAACGACATGAGAGCAGTTGGAGCAGCACAACAGCATGTGAAAAGAATGCGAAGTACAGCTCTGAGACAGTGGTGCTCAGAAAATTGTTCTAAAGTGAGCTGGTTCGAATTAAAAAAAGGAAGAGAATGCATATTTTCTCTTGGATAAAACTTCAGCTAACGGGGGCGTCACGTCTTATCTAAATAGATATGAGAATATATTTTACCTGCAGGATTAGGCCAGTTGATACCTGGGCTGCACACTGGGAATTAAATCCTGGGTCTAGTTTTAATGGGCTACGACGCTTTTCTGTTACTTTTAGTTTACATTCTATTATGCACCCATACCTATCCTGGGCGGTAGTCAAAAAGATTACAGAGTGGATATAATGGGTCCAGGGATCGAATCAAATCCCATAACTGTACAGAAAAAGAAAGAGTCAAGGTATTTTACTATCAACTCGGACAAAATTTCATGCAGTTACACTAATTAACCTTTTTATACATATACTGCCATTTTCGAGTATATAGTCCAGGTATGGATCACATATGACTCCTTTAGAGACTTCCATGTTGCTGGCCAATTTTAATCTCTTATGCTCTAACCTAATTGAAAGTTTAAGGAGCGCAAAGTTACAAAGGTTTCTGAGGTTGCTGAAGCTGCACTTATGCCCCTCGTTGTTTTCTTTTAAAGGGAACTGAGAAACAAATCATTAGTCTCCAGGAAAAGAAGCAATAATCTTGTTAGTCCCAAGTAAAGAAGAACTGAACAGAGCCCTCCAGCACAGAGCCCTCCAGCACAGAGCCCTCCAGCACAGAGTCCTCCAGCACAGAGCCCCTCCAGCACAGAGCCCATGGCAGCACAGAGCTCCTCTGCAGCACAGAGCCTCCAGCACAGAGCCCCAGCACAGAGCCTCCAGCACAGAGCCCTCCAGCACAGAGCCCTCCAGCTTTGCTTGAAATGCTTCTAGTAGGAAGTCCCACCTGACTAATAATATATCTGAAAACAAATATTTCACTGATAAAGCTTTTTCTCCTAAATCGCACTTTATTTTTTCTATTCTGCCAGAGTCTGCAGTCTATCTGAGCCAATTTTCCTGGATATTTGCCTCCTGGCGTGTTCCTCAGCCCCATCACATAACTTATTTCTCTTGTTGGTTAGGTCATTTTCACTCTTGTTTCCTCTTTTCTCCTGATCTCTGTTATTCACTCTATCCATTGCCTTCCTCTCCAGTTATCTATCTATCATTCACTCCTCTTTAGTACATACTTTTTATATCCATTTTGCTTCCTCATACTAAGGGTGTCTCTGCATTTGTTTGTTTTTTAGAATATATTGAGCCTACTGGCCGCCTCTCTCTGATTCTGAAATTTTCCATATTGCTTTGTTTGCTTAACTGATTATAAAATTATGCATGGCATAGTTAGCTCCATTAGTATACCTTCATTACCTGATTTATTTGACCTATGCACTATTATTTATAATGTGGAATTTGAATTTTATATGTAAAGATTGGTAGTCAGAGAAAGATTTCAAATGACCAAAATTGCTTTCACTAGCGGATCATTATGATTCAGCTTAGCTAACAATTAAAATTCTACACTGACAAACAAAATTTCCCCTTTATTTTATATATAAATATATTCTGCTGTTAAAACTCTATGATGTTTGACCATTTAATCTCTTTAAGGTTAGTTATTTGTACAACATTCAATGATAAGTCTATATTAACTTTTCAAATTTCCTCTTCATATGCTTTTAAATACATCTCTTATTATCTTATTATTAATGGTTTCTGAATTTATCTTATATACAAATTATTTTATTCAGATATTGACGTGTTAGGGTTGGGAGTATATATTGTCGCTTCCATTAGCTACGTGGTAATACGCATATAAATACACTTATTTAACTTTTAATTTACCTTATTCATTTTGGTTAGCGCATAAAAATTAACGCATTCCCCTAACAACCATTTGAGTAATGGAAACACTCGGCTAAGACCCACTGTCTTCCGGTCAAACAGCAAGAGACGTTCAATGAATGAAGAAGTCCTTAATCTTTCTCATCAAACATGAAGGACCATCTAATGCCTTACTCAAGCAGTAAAGAGGCCTTGTAATTTGTCCGGCCAGATAATGAAGGGTTTCTCAGATACCCATCGCCATAGAAGAGTGGCATGAGGCATTGCAATACCTACTTCCCGGCAGGAAGACTTGCGTCCAGGTAGTGAAAGTGTACTCGCGCAGTCTCCTAGTACAGGAACCGACAGGTGGTTTAGGCAGTAGATGGACTACACTACAAAGACACTAAGGTCTAGAGTATATATCTGGAAATGTGGCCGCATGTGATACAGGGAAGGTCTGTCCCACGTTATCTTCCTGAGTACAGGCTGTACTTATCTGATAGAGCCGAGATAATAGAACAATAGTCATTGTATATTTTAACGCAGTACCATAATTCTTTTTGATGTCTATGTTACGAAGGTACTACAAAAAAAAAAAAAAAAAAAAAACAGAATGTTTGTAGCAAGACTTTTTAAATAATTTGAAATTATAGGAATATGTCACTCAGAAGCAAAATTGTTCAATCATTAATGCCAAGGAGAGCAAAAGCCTGTACTGTTATTAAGATAAAATAAAGATAAGATTTTGTTGGGATTTTTAACGGAAGCAAGTTACAACAAAAAATAACCCAACAAATGAGTTCGTCATCGAGGACTGTCGGTTCCATTTGACGGTGCCCCGTGGTCTTGCGGCAAAAGTCCTCGCTTCACACGGTGAGGGTCCGCTCAGATTCTGTAGCGAAGGGGTGAACATTGGACGTATTTCCTTACATCTGTTGTTCATGTTCACCATCAGTGTGGTGGGTACTCTGGGTGTTAGTTCGACTGCGGGTCGTATCCTGGGACAACAAGTGATCTAATTATAATGGGGTTCACTTGTCCCTACGATGGGACTCCACAACATTCAACTAACACCTGGGTGCAACACGTATGAAACATACCCAGCGTGAAGGAAGTGGTTTCTATGAGTTCTCGTGTTGCTGGAGTGTGAACAGGGTAACATTTATAATGGGAATGAGGAAACTGAATGTGTAGACTTTATCCGAGGTGGGAAGAACAGTACCTAACTCTGAATGAGGATAAGCTATGGTAGCATGGAGGTTTAATCTGAACTGCCATGTTACACACTTCAACAATCCGCAGCAACTACAAATGCAAAGATATCGTTGTCGCTCACCCTCGTGCCAGAAGCAAATGTTTCTTCAGGAGTAATGCAATTGGGGAAATATTTTGTGAAAATTTAGTAAGAGCTCTGTTGTGTGTGTCTGAAACGTAGTCCAAGCCGGAAAGGGCTAAGGGAGACAGGACAAATAGTTTAGATATGGATGATGTTCATGTCAGGCCATATGCCCAGGATTTCCAAGAGTTTCCACACCAATGACCTTGCCACATCCATTAAATTTACAGTTGGAGAAAGAAAAAAATGATAAACTTATGCAGGATGCTTGCTCACATCCACTATTATTTCAATTATGAAACGAGAGTAAAAGAGTGTTGTCTCATTTCTGAGAGCTTTGTGAATCATGCCTAGAGTATCAGTGCTGAAATGAAAAAATATATGGTATTGAAAACGATTATAATAGCAGTTAAGAAGGCCTAATGCCCTTAATAACATATTTAATATACACATGCAGTTTTTTATGAATTCAGGAACAATTCAGAACATTCTAATTAAGAATTCACCATCAAGGTGCCTTCTAGCAGGTGCATCTTGTTTACGTTGGGGTTAGTTTAATATCTTTATTATGCACCCCATACCCATCCTGTGGTAGTCAAAAGATTACAGAGGTAATATAATGGAACTATGGGGACTGGACCCCAAAGTTTTGATAGCTGAACAAGTTACAAAGGCATGAAACTCCAGGTAGATCTGGTCACAATCATGACCAAGTTAAGGAAGGTAATGAATCATCTACACGTTACATGGTTACAGTCTTGAACAAATTACAAAGTAATGAATGACCACACGTCCACACCTGTCACAACTGCATGAGTTATTAATGCAATATTAATTGGGTCACACACACACTGTCAGGAAGTGGAATAGCTTGGGAAGTGATGGTGGAGGCAGGATCCATTCATAGTTTCAAGAAGAGGTAGGATAAAGTCATGGCACGGGAGAGGACCCAGTGGCGACTATGAAGAGGCGGGGAGCCAGGAGCTTATGAATCGACCCCTGCAACCACAACTATGAGTACACACACACACATACACAACACAGGATAATAGGGAGACATGATAACGACATACAAAATAATGCGAGGAATAGGGATAGGTGTGGACAGAGACAGGATGTTCCAGAGATGGGAAACAGAAACAAGGGGTCACAATTGGAAGCTGGGAAGACCAGGTGAGCCAAGGATGTTATAAAGTATTTCTTCAGTCACAGAGTTGTCAGGAAGTGGGAAGAAGTCTGGGTGGCGGAGGCAGTTCCACTTGAGTCTACCTGGGAGAGAATTCCAGGCCAATGCCTCGCGGCTCGGTTCTGCACTCAGGCTCTTGCTGGACCAGAGCCCATCTAACCAGGCTGTTACTGCTAACGCAGTCCAACGCACGAACTACGTAGTGGAGGTGCAGTGAACCATACACAGCTTTCTTAAGATTTATAGCATGATAAAGCTCGGCGGAGCAGGAAGAGAAAGGACCTAGTAACGATCATGAAGAGGCGGGGCCAGGAGCTGAGACGACCCCTGCAACTACAATAGGTGAGTACAACACACACCAACACACATGGTAATGCTTTATTTACAGTGAGCAAAGTATTACATAAGAATGGTTAAGAAATACCACTAATATTTGATCTGGATGCATGAGCTACATACATATTGAATTCACACAAGAGCTTTCCACACAACCCAACTAGCTTGCCTGACGCCTAAATAATAGTCTAAAGTTCGTCAGATGTGGAAAGAAATATCTTAAAGAGTTGGCGATTGTATAAATATGACAATCCTTTCCTTTGTATAACTATACTATTATTATTATAATACCAGCCAGGGCTTCCTACAGGCTGGTTTCATTCTTTAACAGGCCATCGTCCAATCTCCTGACTGCCCACCCTGGGCATTTCAGCGTGAAGAATAGGACTTTACCTTCCATACATAGTGTCTTGGTTCGTTTAGATGGCTGGGAACATTCATGTATTATACTATTCGTGTGCCAGGTGTGAAGTAGCTATTTATGGTGCCAGTGTATATTTTGTTGTTAGTGTGGCAGTCTGCTGCACCAGCTCCTGGCTCCTAGTTACCAGTTTTCATCTGCGCGTGAATTATTCAACGTTACACAGGTGAGTACATTTCGAAAAAAATTAATACACATACATACACTACAGGTAAAAGGTACTCTTTTCATTTTGGCGCCATTCGGGTCCACACTGGTGTGGCTCGATTCCTGGCATGGAGGGAAACTTTAAGGGGAAAGGTTTCCTTAAGACACCTGCTGTCCCTGTTCACCTTCTGGGGGTTAAAACCCCCTGGGTGTTAGTCGACTGGTGGGTCACAAAAGGACAAAATTGACCTAAAAATTTCCCGGGAAATTCTGTGTAAAATTTTGGGGGTTTTTTCCCCAAAAAGGTTTCTCATTTTTTTCCAATGTAATTTATTCTTAATGTGGGGCTTTGGTACACAAAAACGTGGGGATGAAAACGAACCAACACACAAGTCTTGAAGCATGGAATTAGCCCAAGTCCAAACGGGGGGCCCCCAAACTTGGGTCAGGCTCCGGGGGTCGTGGGGTGAAAGGGAAGTCGGGGGATAGGGCTTTTTCCGGCGACCAAACCCAATTAATGGTCTACTTCCCCCCAATAAAAGTGTTGTGAATTTTTTCGTAAATAATGTGGTACAGTAAGTAAAAAACTGCAATAATAAATATGTTTTGGGGCCGCCCGGCCGCCATTACGGTTTTCGATGGAGAAATGTGCGTCTTTTTGATCAGTTTCTTCGTACACAATTATTAAATGGATTAATTTTAAGAGGGTAAATTGTGGGACTTAAGCCCAGTGAATCAAAAAAGGTATAAATCTTTGGGAAAAAAGGGGTGGATCAGGTGGCATCAAGTGAAAAACCCCACCCGGAACCATTTTTGGGGAAATAAAATGATCGTTTCCATCTCTATATCGGCTCTAATTTCAGTATGAGACATAAAAGGTTTTTAAATGTGGGCCCTTAAAACCATAAATTGAAAGGGGTTAAAGTTTTTGTGAATAAACTGAAGGGGGAAATAGGAAAATACAAATCGCTCCCCCTGATAAACCCCGTTAATTTATCAGCCCTTCCCGGGACTGCAGAGAGATAAAGGGAATCAACTTTCTCAAAAACTCATCAGGACCCCCAAATTCAACATCAACATCTTGCTGGGAGACTTTTTTACCGGAAAGAAACAAATCCATCGGGGAGACTGCGGGAAAGGACCCCCCCCCCAAGGGGTTTTAATTTTTGTTGGCCCCTGTTCGCTGGGCCAGTAGATAGGTTACAAAAATTTTTTTTTTTGGGGTTTTTTCCCCCAAAAAAGGGGGTTTTTTTTTTTTTTCCCCCCCCCAAAAAAAACCCCCCATCATTTTTTCCCCCCAAAAAAATTTTGGGGTTTTTTGGGGGTTTTTTTTAAAAAAAAGGGGGGAAAAAAAATTTAAAAAAAAAGGCCCCTTAATTTAATTTTTTTAAGGGAAAAAAAAAATTTTTTTTTCCCCCAAAATTAAAAAAAAACCCCCTTTTTTTAACCCCCCCCAAAAAAATTTTTTTTTTTTTAATTTTAAAAAAAAATTTAATTTTTTTAAATTTTTTTTTAAAAAAGGGGTTTTAACCCCCCCCGGGGGGGAAAATCCTTTTCCCTTAAAAAAAGGGGGGGAAAAAACCCCTTTGGGGGGGGTTTTATTTGGGAAATTTTTTTGGGAAAAAAATTTTTTTTTTAAAAATTTTAAATTTTATTTTAATTTTTTTTTAAAAAAAAATTTTTTTTTTTTTTTTTTTTTTTATTAAAATTAAATTTTTTTAAAAGGGGTTTTTAAAAACAAAAATTTTTTGGAAAAGGAGTTTTTTTAATTTAAAAAAAACCCCCCCCCCCGGGGGGGCCCCAAAACCAAATTTTAAAAAAAAAACCCCCCTTTTTGGGGGGGGGGCCCCAAAAAAGGGGGAAAACCCCCTTTTTTTAAAAAAAAAAATTTTTTTAAAATTTTTTGGGAAAAAGGGGGGTTTTTTTTTTAAAAAGGGAAAAATTCCCCCAAAACCCTTTTTTAAAAAAAAAATTTTGTTGGGGCCCCAAAAATTTTAAAAAAAAAAAAAAAACCCCCTTAAAATTTTTACAAAAAGAAAAAACTTCCCGGAAAAATGGAAAAAAAAAAAAAAGGGGGGGGGAAAAAAAAAAGGGGTTAATTAACCCAATCTCCCTAAAAGGGTTTTAAGTTTGGGTTGATTTTTAAAATTGGGGTTGGGAAAAATTTCATGAGTAAAAAAAGGGTTGGGTTTTTGGGGTGGGTCGCCTGGGGTAAATTTTCCAACCCCTTATTTCCCTTGGGGTTTTTTGAAATTTAGGTTGGGCCTATTCTTTTAGGGGGGACGGTTTTGTAAAAATGGATTTTTTTATTTTTTTAAAATTATTATTATTTTTTTTTATTTTTTATTTTTTAAATGTCAAGCTTTGTGTTTTCTGTTTAGTCTACCTCTATATTGTTCATTTTTCTGTCATGGGAAGGTTCATTTTCTATGATTTGGTTACATGACATATACTATATTTTTTTCGTTGATTCGTAGCTTATTATTTTTAATATCTTTATTATGCCCCCCCTTACCCACCCTGTGGGCGGTAGTCAAGGATTACAGAAAATCCCCAATGGGTCCGGGAAACACGGGTTTTGATTTAAATTTCGGGGAATGGCAGTTTTCCACATTAAACCCGGGCGGGAAAGCCTATTTCCCTCTTTTTTGAATTGGAGTTGGTTTTAACGGGTTTTAAAACAAACTGGCCCCACATTTTTTTAAAATACTTTAAAATGTGTAATGCCCTTAAAACCACAAATGGGTGTGTACATACACACACACGGGTTCGATTCCGGCTGGGCCGAAACTTTTTGAAAAAAACTACACACACACAAAATACACTTAAATTCAACAGGCCTAGTTTCTAATCAACTCCTAGGACAAAATGGTAACTAACACACACACACACAAAGAATGGGGGGACATGATAAACGACATAAAAGATCAGGGAATAAAACCAAGGTTGACAGAGACAGAATGTTTTCCCGAGATGGGACACAGCAACCCAAAAGGGGGCACAGTTGGAAGTTGAAAACTCAAAATGAATCACAGGGATTTAGGGAAATATTTTTTCCCGTCATGGGGGTGGTAGGAAGTGGAATAGCTTGGGAAGTGATGGTGGGGCAGGTTCCAAACATGGGTTTTAAAAAGAGGTATGATAAAGCTCATGGAGCGGGGGCGTGGCCCCTGCGGGCCCGGGAAAAAGGCGGGGGCCCGGAGCTATGAATCGACCCCTCAACCACAACTAGGTGAGTACAACTAGGGTTGGGCACCCCCCAGACTCGGTTTTTTGAAAAAAGTTGAAGGTTTTTATAAAAAAGCAAAATGGGATTAACAAAAAAAATGTGGAATTTGGGATGAAAGAATAAAGGAGACATACCCCGACATAATAGCACTCCCAAAAAAAACTCACCCGGATGATAAAGATTAATCTTTCCCCCAAAATCAAATCCTCCCGGAAAGATAAAAGGGAGCAGAGGGGGAGGGTTCTGCTCATTAACAACAGGTGGGGATTTTTAGGGGAAATGGAAGGAATGGATGGAATGGGCGAAAAGGGGCTACATAGTAGGAACAATTTAGTCTGGGGGGTCATAAGGTGGTTTCTTAATGTCCCCCCCACAGAACTGCAGGGGGCCAAGAAAAATACCAGAGCAACAGAGCAAGGGTAGGCCCCTAGGAGGTAGCCAGAAGAGCCTACAGGGGGAAAAAATTACTGTTATGGGTGATTTCAACAAAAGGAGATTGTTGGGGGAAAACCTGGGCCAAAGGGGTCCAATCATGGAACCAAGATGATGGATGTGGTATAAAAACCCTCATGCATAAACATTTAAACACTACCAGAGAGAGGGGGATGATCCAAACTGGACCTAGTATTCATTGAGTAGTTAAATTGAGGATATCAATAAAAGGCCCTGGGAAAGGACTTTTGGTTCGGGTTTTTTTGATTTGGGGGGCTACAAGTGGGGGGAACAGGAATGGAAAGGGGAAAAGAAACTACAAAGGGGGTTTCAGCTTTGAGGTTTGCTACAAGATGAGGGGAGAAAATGGGGGAAAACCAGTAAAAGAAATATGGAAATTGAAAACCAAATGCAAAGGAGGGGAGGGTTTGCCCCCAAGGGGAAACAGAAGTAATGGGAAGACCAAAACGGCCCTTTGGGTTCACCCAAAGGTGTAGGGAGGAAAAAACTAAGTGTAAAGGAATGGAAAAATAAAGAAGACAAAGGCCCCAGGAAAATAAAGAGATTGCCAAGCCAGAAACGAATATGAAAGGGTGAAGGGGCTCAGTGAAAATTGAAAATGATATACATCAAATTCAAGTCTGACCCGGTTTGATAACCATCAGGAGAAAAAAACCCAAGGACCAGGTAATCAGGCTGAGAAGGAAGTTGGGGATTTCCCGAAAAAAAAAAGGGGTATGTGGGAGCTCAACAGAGATTTAAATAATTTTTACAGAGGAAAAGGGAAGGACCCCGGGAATTAGAATAGGAGGTATCCAACAATCGGGATAAAATAAAAAACCGAGGAGGAGGAGGTGAAAAATGCTTTTAACTCATCCCTCAAAAGGGCGGAAATTTTCTCCGGGGGTCCTTAAAGGGAAAGGAATTTGTTCCCACAAAAAAAATTTAAACACATCCATTGAAATGGGCAACTACCTGGGCGTGGAAGATGGAAAATGTAGTCCCAATTTTTAAGAAAGGGAAGACACGGGCATTAAACACAGACCTGTGTCACTGACTGAGTATGAAAAGTCATGGAGAAGATCATCGGGAAGGGGGTGGTGGGCACCTGAAAGACACAACAAAACGAAAACCCCCCGGTTTAGGGGGAAAACCCTGTGTCACAAACCTACGGGAGTTTTAGGGCAAGGTAACAAAGTGCCAGAGAGGGTGATGGGCATTTTTTTGGACTGCAAAAAGGTTTTGGAACAGTTCCCCACAAGAGGTTAATGCAAACCCCAGGGGATCAGGCCCGAACGGGAAAGGCACCAATGGATCAGAAAATATCTGGGGGAAAACAGTCATGGTACGTGACGGGTTCAGGAACTGTGACATTTTCCAAAGGGGTCATCCTAGGACCTGTACTGTTTTTTATTGAATGACAAAACGGAAGGGATAGACTCAAATTTCCCCTGTTTCAAGATGATGTGGTTAATGAAGAATTAAACATGAGGATCAGGCGGACTAAAAGAGACCTGGACAGGCTACAACCCTGGACCACCCCTTTTTAAATTTTAAACCCTCCAAATGTAAATGAAGATGGGGGGGGGCAAAAAAGACCGCAGACAAGTATAGTCTAGGGGGCCCAAAAGCCAAAACCCCCACCAAGGAAAAAAGATCTTGGGGTGAGAAATACCAAACCATTTCCGGGGAAAATCAATCGATAACTGCTGCAGCATGGGGCGGCGGGCAAACCTGAAAACGTTCAATACCTCACTGGAATCATTCAAGACTCTGTACCCCATATACTCGGGCCCATACGGGAGTAGCAGAAAGGTTTGGGAACCCAACCGGGTCAAGCATAAAAATTAGAGGGGGGCGGTTTAAAAAAGCTAGCCCCAGAGCAAAGGGGGTTTTCCCTGAAAAAAGGTTAAATCCCTGAGACACTAGAGGACAGGAGGGTTAGGGAAGACATGATAACGACATATAAAAATCCAGGAATAGAAAAGGGGGAAAAACCCAAGATGTTCCAGAGGGGACACAAAAACAAGGGCCCTTGGAAGTTAAAGCTCCTATGAGTAAAAGGTTTTAGAAGTATTTTTCAGTCATAAGTTTCGGGAAGGGGAATAGCCTAAAAAGGCGTAGGGGCAGAACCATATTTTTAAAGAGTTTGACAAACTCTGGAGCAGGGGAGAGAGGACCTAGAGCAATCAGTGAAGGGCGGGAGGAGCTTGAATGCCCTGAACCACAAAGGGAGTACAAATGGAAACACACACGGGGAAAAGGGCAAAAGGGGCTCTGAGCGGGGCAAAGCTACGGGTCATGGGCTTCCCCCGGAAATGCTGGGAAAACTTGGAGCCACATCCCAAAGTGTGGAGGGCAAAGTGATGGGGTTTACGGGAAAAATTTCATGACCAACACGAAAAGGGATGCACCGGGGAGAGGGGAAAATGAACCAGCGAGATTGGGACCTAGTTTTCCCCTTATAGTGGTATTGAGGACATCCCCAAAAATCCAGTGATCTTTGGTTCTAAGTTTGATTAAAAGTAGAGTTACAGGTGGGGGGGGCAAAAGGGCCAGAAAAATAACCCAAATACAAAAAAGGGGACTACGGGCATGAAGAATTCCCTAAAGGGGGGTTCAGGGGGACAAAAAACGGGAAAGGGGAAATCAGAAAACAAATGATGGAATATGTGACAACAATATGCAAGGAAGCTGAGGGGGTTTTTTACCCCAAGGAAACGAAAAAACAAAACCCGGATGAGCCGGTTTTTCCCCCAAAGGGGGGAAGGGAAAACCAAGTGTGAGTAAAGGGAAAAGGGATAGAAAAAGAAACCCCGGAAAATAAAGAGCAGTCCAAAGGGCCCGAAATGAAATCACGGTAAAAGGGGGGCCCCAAACAGTATGAGCCTTTTTGGGAAACCAAATCTGACCCGGAACTTTGACGCCCCATCAGGGGAGAACAACAGTCAAAGGGCCCGGGATCAGGCTGAGGAACGAAGGGGGGAGGTCAAAGAAATACCGCAAATTTTGAGGAGCCAACATGAGATTCAAAGAAAGGAGGATAAATTTCCCAAATTCTGGACCAAAAAACACAACTGGGGGGAATGAGGAGGGTACTAGGGGCTAATACCTCAAAGGCGTGGGGAAACTTTCCCCATGGGTCCGAGAGGAGCGGAGGAGCATGTGTACCCTAACAAGTCTTCAACATCTATCGAAACAGGGGAAAACCCCGATATGGGAAAACAGCAAATGTGCCAACTTTAAAAAGGGGACAGAACGTAGCACTAAACACAGGCCAGTGTCACTGACATGTATATATAAGGGCGGAGAAGATTATCAAAAAGAGTGGGGGCACCCAGAAAGAATGACTTTTCAAAAGGAACACGGTTTCAGGGGGGAAACCTTTTTACAAACCTACTGGGTTCTAGACAAAACAATAAGAAAGAGAGAGGGGGGGTAGATTGTATTCCGGGCTGTAAAGAAGGATTTCACAGTTCCCACAAGAGATTAGTGCAGAAGCTGGGGACCAGGTAGGATAAAGGGGTGGCACTACAATGAAACAGGGAATACCTGTCAGGAAGACAGCAGCGAGTCTGGTAATTGGGAGGTGTGAGTGGGGGCCTGAGTGGGGTTCAAAGGGGGCAGTTTTAGGACGGGCTTTTTGGGAGGAACGACTGACGGGGAATAGACCGAGTGTCCCTGTTTGCAGATGATGAAGTTGATGAAAAAATTAAACGGGCGAGGACCAGGCAGAACTACAAAGGGGTCTGGACGGGTGCAAGCCTGGTCACAATTCTCCCGGGTTCAACCCCCAAAAGGAAAGTCAGAAGATTGGGGGAAAGGGCAAAAAGACCCCGCGGGACGTCAGGGCCAGAGACTGCAAACTCAATCAGGAAAAGATCTTGGGTAAAAACACCAGGCACGTCTCAGGGGCACATCAAAAAAATAACTCGCAGCATAGGGCGCCTGAAACCTAAGAACACATTCCGCATCTTAAAAAAGAATCTTTAGGACCCGACACTGTACGTTAGGCCCATACTGGGATCAGCACCGTTTGGAACCCCATCTAGCCAAGAAAAGAAAGTGAAAATTTGCAACAAGATAGTCCCGGATAAAAATGTCCTACGAGGGGAGGTTAAAGGGGAAACGACCGCGAAATGGAGGACGGGGAGTGGGGATGACATGAAAGACATATAAGATACTGGAGAAGAAAAAAGGAAGAGACAGACTGTTCCAGAGATGGGGCATAGAAAAAGGGGGCACAGTTGGAAAATCAAATGAATCACAGGGGTGTTAGGGTATTTCTTCAGTCATGAGTGGTCGGGGAAATGGGACGGGAAGGGATGAGGGGCAGGTTCCATCTCTTTAAGGAGAGGGGATAAAGCTAGGGCAGGGGCGGGCCCAGTAGGGCCAGGGGAAAAGGCCCAGGGGCTTTATCATTCAAACCCCCAACGGGGGGTACACCCAGGATCCATTCATAGCCCCTAAAGGCCCCAGGATGAAACATCCCCAACCCATGGGGTGAGTAACACACAACACACACCCAAAAACAGGATTCATAGTTTTAATATATAATATATATATATATATATATATATATATATATATATATATACATTATATAAAAATATATATATATATATATATTATATATATATATATATATATATATATATATATATTTAAAAGAGGGATGATAAAACCTTGGGGCAGGGAAAGGGCCCAAAGGGGCCAGTGAAAGGCGGGGCCCGGAGCTATGAATCCCTTTAACCACAACAGTGAGTAAAACACACACACACAAACACGGGGCCAGGGCTAGTCTCGCCCCGAACCCCAAAGGTGGGGACACACACACCACACAGCATGGGAAAGACCCCGAAGTGCCCACTCCCCCCTTTTCCCCCTCATCAATTCTATGATTCACCTCATCCTTCATAAACCCATCTTTTGACATGTCCACCCCCAAATATCTGAATACTTTCCCCTCCTCCATATTCTCCCCCTCCAATCTGATATCAGTCTTTCGTCACCTAATCTTTTGTTATCCTCATCACCTTACTCTTTCCATATTCACTTTAAATTTTTCTTCTTTTACATCCCCTTACCAAATTCATCCACCAACCTCTGCAACTTCTTTTCAGAATCCCCCAAAAAGCACAGTGTCATCAGATTCACTCCATCACTGTCTTGCCAGAGGGGTGCTTTACACTACAGTTATAAAACTGCAACATTAACACCTCCTTCAGAGTGCAGACACTGTACTTCCCATCTCCAGGACTCAAGTCCGGCCTGCCGGTTTCCTGAATCCCTTCATAAATGTTACTTTGCTCACACTCCAACAGCACGTCAAGTATTAAAAACCATTTGTCTCCATTCACTCCTATCAAATACGCTCACACATGCTTGCTGGAAGTCCAAGCCCCTCGCACACAAAACCTCCTTTACCCCCTCCTCAACCTTTCCTAGGCCGACCCCTACCCCGCCTTCCCTCCACTACAGATTTATACACTCCGAAGTCATTCTGTCTCGTTCCATTCTCTCTACATGTCGAACCACCTCAACAACCTCCTCAGCTCTCTGGATAATAGTTTTGGTAATCCCGCACCTCCTCCTAATTTCCAAACTCCGAATTCTCTGCATTATATTCACACCACACATTGACCTCAGACATGACATCTCCACTGCCTCCAGCCTTCTCCTCGTTGCAACATTCATCACCCATGCTTCACACCCATATAAGAGTGTTGGTATAACTATACTCTCAACATTCCCCTCTTTACTTCCATGGACAAAGTTCTTTGTCTCCACAGACTCGAAGTGCTCCACTCAGCCTTTTCCCTCATCAATTCTATGATTCACCTCATCCTTCATAAACCCATCTGCTGACATGTCCACTCCCAAATATCTGAATACATTCACCTCCTCCATATTCTCTCCTCCAATCTGATATCAGTCTTTCGTCACCTAATCTTTTGTTATCCTCATCACCTTACTCTTTCCATATTCACTTTCAATTTCTTCTTTTACATACCTTACCAAATTCATCCACCAACCTCTGCAACTTCTCTCAGAATCTCCCAAAAGCACAGTGTCATCAGCAAAAAGCAACTGTGACAACTCCCACTTTGTATTTGATTCTTTATCTTTTAACCCACACCTCTTGCCAAGACCCTCGCATTCACTTCTCTTACAACCCCATCTATAAATATATTTAACAACTACAGGTGACATCACACATCCTTGTCTAAGGCCTACTTTTACTGGGAAATAGTCCCTTCCCTCCTACACACTCTAACCTGAGTCTCACTATCCTCATAAAAACTCTTCACTGCTTTCAGTAACCTACCTTCTATTCCATACACCTGCAACATCTGCCACATTGCCCCCTTTCCACCCTATCATACGTCTTTTCCAAATCCATAAATGCCACAAAACCTCTTTACCCTTATCCAAATACTGTTCACCTATATGTTTCACTGTAAACACTTGGTCTACACACCCCCTACCTTTCCTAAAGCCTCCTTGTTCATCTGCTATCCTGCTCTCTGTCTTACTCTTAATTCTTTCAATAATAACTCTACCATACACTTTACCCTGTAAATATGTCCCTTTAAATGAAAGCGTTTTCTAGAGGTGCGAACATTCCTAAGATAATTACCAAATCTATCTTTATTTGTAAAGCCATTTATATCATATCCTGAATCTGCCTCAAAGCTTGTGGGATAGATAAACTATGGCTGTCTCCTTTTGAATAAATCCTTTAAATGGACCTGTTTTCCGTTGATATCTATATTTGGTATGTAAAATCATTTATATAATATCGTAGTTTACCTGGAGTTTACCTGGAGAGAGTTCCAGGGGTCAACGCCCCTGCGGCCCGGTCTGTGAACAGGCCTCATGTTGGATCAGAACCTGATCAAGCAGGCTGTTACTGCTGGCCGCACGCAGTCCAACGTACGAACCACAGCCTGGCTGGTCAGGCACCGACTTTAGGTGCCTGTCCAGTGCCCGCTTGAAGACAGCCAGGGGGCTATTGGTAATCCCCTTATGTATGCTGGGAGGCAGTTGAACAGTCTTGGGCCCCTGACACTTATTGTGTTGTCTCTCAACGTGCTAGTGGCATCCCTGCTTTTCATTGAGGGATGTTACATCGTCTGCCGAGTCTTTTGCTTTCGTATGGAGTGACTCTCGTGTGACGGAATTTTGATAATTGCCATAATTTCATTAGACTACTATTACAATATCAGTGCTTGTGGGTTGGCTGTCTCCCAATGCTATAATATTCATTCCTTCTGGCTATGGGTATTGGTATGCCTGGGGGCACTTCCTGCCTCCTTCATTCTGCCTCCCGTCTCTCTGCCTCATTCCAGCAAAGGCGTTCCCTGTGATCGTATTTGGTTGGATCTCCTCCTCTTTTCTGCTACATTGCAAGCTCCTGATGATGTGTTGATTACAGCACAAGGCCTAGAGCTATCATTTAACTCCCCTTGGTTGTTTGTACACACACACACACACACACACACAGGGTCAGTCCTGGGACCAGTGCTGTTTCTGGTATTTGTGAACGACATGACGGAAGGAATAGACTCGAAGTGTCCCTGTTTGCAGATGATGTGAAGTTGATAGAAGAATTCAATCGGACGAGGACAGGCAGAACTACAAAGGGATCTGGACAGCCTGCAAGCCTGGTCCAGCAACTGGCTCCTGGAGTTCAACCCACCAAGTGCAAAGTCATGAAGTGGGGAAGGGCAAAGAAGACCGCAGACGGAGTACAGCCTAGGGGGCCAGAGACTGCAAACCTCAATCAAGGAAAAGATCTTGGGGTGAGTATAACACCAGACACATCTCCTGAGGCGCACATCAACCAAATAACTGCTGCAGCATATGGGCGCCTAGCAAACCTAAGAACAGCATTCCGACATCTTAATAAAATCGTTCAGGACCCGTACACTTTTACGTTAGGCCCATATTGGAGTATGCAGCACCAGTTTGGAACCCACACCTAGCCAGCATTGAAGAAGCTCGAGAAAGTGCAAAGGTTTGCAACAAGACTAGTCCCGAGCTAAGGGGTATGTCCTACGAGGAGGTTAGGGAAATGGACCTGACGACACTGGAGGGAAAGGGGAGATAGGGAGACATGATAACACATATAAGATACTGAGAGGAATTGACAAAGTGGACAGAGACAGAATGTTCCAGAGATGGGGCACACAACAAGGGGACACAGATGGAAGTTGAAGACTCAGATGAATCACAGAGATGTTAGGAAGTATTTCTTCAGTCACAGAGTTGTCGGAAGTGGAATAGTTTAGGAAACGATGTAGTGGGCAGGCTCTATACATAGCTTTAAGCAGAGGGATGATAAAGCTTATGGCGCAGGAGAGTGACCCAGTAGCGGCCAGTGAAGAGGCGGGCCAGGAGCTTTGACTCGACCCCCGCAACCACAACTAGGTGAGTACAACTAGGTGAGTACACATACACACACCACAAAGTAGTCAGGAAATGGAATAGTTTGGGAAACGATGTAGTGGGGGCAGGATCCATACATAGCTTTAAAAGAGGTATGATAAAGCTCATGGAGCAGGAAGAGTGACCCAGTAGGGGGCCAGTGAAGAGGTACCATTCCCAGAACTTTATATATTTTATATATATATATATATATATATATATATATATATATATATATATATATATATATATATATATATATGGAGGAACATTAGAAGGCCTACAAAAAGAGTTTACTCCCCTTTCCCACGACACCATAATATATGCTGCCGCAACATGCATCAACATTCACAGCTGAACACGGCGGGGCCCCGGCTCGGCACTAATCATCCCCATTATGTTAATGTTAATGACCAGGAGCAATATGATAATTGTTTAATTTGGGGAATTTTAAAGCATGAGACGAAAAAA